>VYXH01011223.1:46426-62735 GCA_013397275.1 Burhinus bistriatus | reverse complement strand
TTTTTTTTTTTTTTAGCTCTCTATGTGGAAGGCAACGATGTGACAAAATTTGCTTCCATGGCTAAGCTAAAGGCGGGTCGTCTGGCCCGTGAAGTGACTGATAGCTGTCTCCAGTTTTGGGGAGGAATGGGATTCACCAGCGAGGTTCTGGTGAGCAGGTTTTACAGGTAAGCAAGTAAGTGGTAAAAATAGCAAATGGCTTTACTGAAATTTTGCCTCTTAAATGCCCCACTAGAAGATCACCCACTAGAAAAGGGCACCAGCACCTAGCCGGTGTGAATTGTATTGTTCCACTGAATGGCATGTCACTGACGTACGTTGTGGATGCAAGAGCATCCACAGTCCCCTTGACTTTGGGGTGACATGTGTGAGGGTCAGGATGTAGGCTGACTATTCCTTTGCCAAATCTTGGCTTTGCATTACAGCTGTGTAGTTGGAACTACCCATGGGTTAGCTTGAATGTCAGGTGAAAGAGGTAAACTCCACGTTTTCCCTGATGGTCCTCTGGTACCTGCCAGATAATAGGACACAGAAAAAAAGGGGAAGCCTACCAACAAGTGGGGTTTTTTGTCTTTGCTCTTTGTTTGCTTGTAGTCTTGATTACAAGAACAGAACTAAAACAAAGCAGGAGCTTTCTTCCAAAACCAATGAAAATCAGCTTTATCTTTTTTCCCCAAGTGTATGTGTGAAACTGGAGTTCACCAGTAGTCTTTTCTGACAGCAGTCTCTATCTGGTTAGTCACACCAGATACCGTGTGAGACATATGAGAGCTGTAGCTGCACACAGCAAGTTGTTAGATCATTAAAATGGTACAGAGACCTTTTTGCAAATTAATTAAAGTCCCTGCAAATTTTACCACTTATCTACTTAGAGCAAAAATCTCTCTAAGCAAACAGTTTTCTTGGCAGCTGTTAGGAAAATTCTGGCCCCGGTGTCTCATATGCTGTAGAAGGACCAAAATGGAACTTGCATTTTCTTGCAGTAACAGATTTCAGCCTGGAGAAGAGAAGGCTCTGGGGAGAGCTTATTGTGGCTTTTCAGTACTTAAAGGGGGCCTACAGGAAAGACAGGGACAAACTTTTTAGCAGGGCCTGTTACGATAGGACAAGGGGTAACTGAAACTAAAAGAGAGTAGATTTAGACTAGACATAAGGAAGAAATTTTTTACAATGAAGGTGGTGAAACACTGGAACAGGTTGCCCAGAGAGGTGGTAGATGCTCCATCCCTGGAAACGTTGAAGGTCAGGTTGGATGGGGCTCTGGGCAACCTGATCTAGTGGAAGATGTCCCTGCTTATTGCAGGGGGGATGGACTAGGTGACCTTTAAAGGTCCCTTCCAACCCAAACTATTCTATGATTTTATGATTTCAGTTCAGCCCTTATATATATGATACCTAATCAAAGGTTAGCAAAATTAGTTAGTGGTTCTGTTAACTGAAAGTTTTGGTAAATGTATCTGTGTAAAATGAAAGCAGAACACTTAAAAATCAGCTGTAAAAAGCTTATTTCTTTATAGTAGGTGGAGTTACTTTTTCTATTTTTAATAGTATTTTATGAATAAGAATGCCATTGTGTAAGTCAGAGAGATCCTCAACCTTTTTTGACTTGTGGATTGCTGAAATTTTCTGGTGAAGGTACAGACTCCTGTATGGTGATAGTTTTAAGCCAGCTGTAAACGAGATGGTTTTTCTTAGTTATTTTTTTCACGGCCTTGTTATTAGCAGCTAATGGTCCCTGCTGATGCAGATGTTAAAAGCTACTGCAGTAGGCACTCTGAATAAAATGAATCCTTTTCTTGAGGTGCTTACTGTCAATGTAGTACTGCATACAGATTAATGTGTATGTGCCTTTATATAGCTTTGATTTGTCTTTAGATTTCCTAGCCCAGTACGTTATTGCTAACCGTGGGCAGGGCTTTTCTGTGTGAATTCCAGAGTGGTTTCTAAGTATACCAGCATAGTCACATTTTTCCTGAGAAGAAATCCAGAGTATTTCCTATTCATATAAACTGTGTTAGCTGGCTAAGGAAACGTATCTTTCTGCCTCTAAAACAAACACTGTTATAAATGACGCTAAAGGTGGTGTGATAGCTATACTCTAAAATTTTCTGTGAATCAGTAAAATTCCATTATTGAGTAACTATAAGCTCCAGGAAGTAAGAAGTAGAGTATTACCTAATTAAACAATTACAGGTTCAAGTCAGAATCTTGTTAATCTGTAACGATAAGCAAAGCAGCAACTTTCCTAAAGCCGTTCTTTTTTGTACAGCAGTCTGAGTAACCATTCACGTCACTGTGATATTTGTCAAGTAGCAAGCAGCATAACTGCACAGCATGACATCTAGTCATAATGTACAAAGATTTTTGTAGCATAATCCTTAGCAAGTTTCCAAGCAAATGTTAGTCTTCGACACATGTCGGGCTGTTACTCCTCAAAGAGCACGCAGTATAATACATGGATAGTGCATGAAGTCTTTGAATTTTAGTTATTAGTGTTGGTGGGGAGACAATAAACAGACCCGGCAAAAAAACCTGTCTGCCAAATTACTTTATTCATATCTGTCATTTTAATCATTAGTCCTTTAAACTTTGTAGAACAACTGACTTTATTCTAAAGTGCAGTATTCTCTAGAAGGCGTAAAGGTAGCTGTTTCACCATGTAGGTGCCTATAGTGGGCTGATTTTATATATGTAAATGTCTCATTTTCAGTTGTAGGGATTCTGAGAAGCAGAATGGGTTTGGAAAAAAGCTTTGAGCACAAATATCAAAGCGTTTAATAGAAAAACACAAGCCAATGTAAAAAACAGTAAGAGTGGGTTTTCCAGACTTTACCCTAGTAGCAGGATTCTGGAGAAGGTGAGCGCCAGACTGGAGTTGTGTTTGTTTATTATTCTCTCCCCTGTATGAAATGCCTCAAAAACATCACGACTTACGAAAAATCAATTCTTGAACAAACCCACAACCTATATGAAAACCCCAGGTTGTGAGAGATCAGAGAGAGGAAAACTTTTTGTGGCAAGTATATAGCAGGTTTTCAGACTTCATAACATGAATTTTAAAAAAATTCAGGTAGTCGTCTATATATCTTAATAGTAATTATGTACACTTCAATTGTTATGGAAAGAACTTCTCTGGCCGCCTTCAAAAAGTTTGGTGGTTTTTTTTTAAATTAACATTGTTTCTAAGTACTAAACATTGTGTCTAACTGCTGCCAGTTCTTACAAGTTCTGCTCTTGTGGGGTATGATGGGGACAATGTTAGCATCTTTACTTGCTGCATTGCCAAAGACTCGGGAAAGCAGTAGTGAAAAATATTGATTGACTACTCATGTGAAATAGATAAAGTGTAAATAGCATTGCAAATACACATAGCTGCAGAAGAGAAACACATTTCTTCTTTTCCCTCAACTGTCACCCAGGTATTGCAATATGAAGTTTTATTTGTATATTTGTAATTCAATATAGTTTTAAGTGGGGGTTTTTTTAATAAGTACTGCATTTCCTTCTAAATTATTTTTTGTATTCCTCACGTTCAAAAAGTCTGTTGAAATATTTTATTCTGTTTCATTCTTTATTTCATTTTTTATATTCTTTCATTCTTTACAAAGCATGTCTAAACTAGAATGAGTCTATAGACAACTGGGGTTTTTTTAATCAGTCTTTTTCTTTATCACAATTTATGGTTGTACCAAATGAAAGGAAACCTATCAATTTCTGCTGACAAAAACAATTTGCTTTGAAGTCAGTAGCTAACTTGGGACAAGACTTAATAACGATTCTTCAGTCATCTGTGAAAACAAATCCGTAGTTTCAACCTTTTTCTGCAGAGGTTTTGAGACAGGTGCCTGTCTACCACTTTGGTTGACTTTTATGAGTACCCTGAGAGGGAATTTAGGAGATGAAGCGCATGACACCTATCTCTAATGTGGCAAATCAAAGCAGGTAACTGTAGAGTGATGACTTTAAAGCAGACAGACCAAGGTGATGCCCACTCCTGCTCAGCTGTCTCTTCAAAATGCCTCTTCGGGGAAAGGGGCAGGACCATGCGAACTGGCAGGCATGGCCGCTGCTGGCTGGGCTGTGCCAGGCTGGCCACAGGCCTGCCACACTGGGTGGTAGCACCTCCAACTTCTCCCTCTGGACCAAAGTCTCCTTTAGATGCCGCTTAATTTGAACAGCCTACAAGCAATCTAGCTGAATCTGAAGATGGAAGAAGTCACAAAATATTAAACTTGAGGGTGCATCAGTGTATTTTTTGGAGAAAAGTCTTGCCAGTAATACAACTTTAAAGTAATAATTGTGAGAAAAAAGAGTAAACATTTTGTAATCAAGTGTGATTTGTGCTGAAAGGAAGCAGCATGTAAATGGCCTTCTGGGAAGCAGTGATACTCTGAGCCACACAAACCTTGGGAAGGATGTACCAATGGCCTCCTAACCAGGGAAGCAGGAAGCAGCATCTCTGAGGGACCACTTCCATGAAGCCAGGCTGCTAGGGAAAATCAGAGCTGGAGTTACCAAAACTGGCTTATTCCCCACGTCTGACCAGCACTGATCACTGCCGGAAAAGGGAAAGAAAATGACTTGGTTTATTTTCTCAGGACTTTAAAGTTATGTGAAGACATCTGCATTGAAGATATAGTGCAGCAGGCTCCTCTCCAGGTGTTTGTGAACAGAAAGTGCTTTTTAGATCCCAACACCACATGGCTTTCAAGAGGAAAATGTAGGTAGAGCAGCTCCCTGAGCAGGCATGGCTGCTTGGCCGCAGGTACTAAATGGTAGTGGGATGCACAACTGCAAACACCATCACGTTTTATCAGCTTGAGGCTAGAGACAGATTTAGTGTGCCATTTGCCCAGGTGGCCAAGAAGGCCAACAGCATCCTGGCTTGTATCAGAAATAGTGTGGCCAGCAGGACTAGGGAAGTGACTGTCCCCCTGTACTCGGCACTGGTGAGGCTGCACTCAAACACTGTTCACTTTTGGGCCCCTCAAGACATTGAGGTGCTGGAGCGTGTCCAGAGAAGGCCAACGAAGCTGGTGAGGGGTCTAGAGCACAAGCCTTATGAGGAGCAGCTCAGGGAACTGGGTTATTTAGTCTGGAGAAAAGGAGGCTGAGGGGAGACCTTATTGCTCTCTACAACTACCTGAAAGGAGGTTCTAGTGAGGTGGGTGTCCGTCTCTTTTCCCAAGTAACAAGTGATAGGAAAGAGGAAACAGCCTCAAGTTGTGCCAGGGGAGGTTTACATTAGATATTAGGAAAAATTTTTTCACTGAAAGGGTTGTCAAGCATTGGAACAGGCTGCCCAGGGAAGTGGTGGAGTCCCCATCCCTGGAGGTATTTAAAAGACGTGTAGATGTGGTGCTGAGGCACATGGTTTAGTGGTGGACTTGGCAGTGCTGTGTTAACGGTAAGACTTGATGATCTTAAAGGTCTTTTACAACCTAAACGATTCTATGATTAGCTGTGGCTGTAGCACCTATGTAGCACATCAAAAGCTTTCCTCACGCTGAGATAGGTACCTGTCCCTACTTCATGGCTAGTGAAATCTCATGCAAGGGAGAGCACAGACTGGAGCAAGGGCCAGCCCTGATTTTCAGGATTACTGGGACCAAAAGCTTTACAGTCAGGGTGATGGACATGACTTGGCTTGAGCAAAACAAGGTCTGAATGGCGCTCTGAATGCAGAGGAGTCAAGAGGAACATTAAACTGAAGGACTATACTGGATTATACTACTCAGGAACACATTCAGGCTGTGAATTAGAGGCTTCCTATCATTAGAACAATTTTGTTATGTGACAGCCTTCAAATTAGGATAGTCCAAGATTAAAGGGAGTTTGATTTTTCTCCTTAGAGCAGTGCTTGATACATTTCTGAGGGAGGTTATGTGACATGGTACCTATGGAGATGGGAAACTTGATGATGTAGAGGTTCCTTTTTGTTCCTTTTGCTGCCTAACTAGAAATTATTGATAACCTGGATTGAGTTTGAGTGGGAAGGGCTCCTCATCCTCCCTCACAAGGACAGTTTTTTAACTCAGCATTGAAGAAATTTTTTTTTATACAACAAAAAGTGGATTGCTTTTTAACATTTACATTTCTTGATCTGGTTGAGTAGAATTAACTCTTATCATCTACAGTGGATGTTTCAGGTGCATGGGATTTCCTGAATGAGAGGAAACTCTTTGCAGGGAGTGTTTTAGGGGGGCAGAACACAACAGTCAGGATTTATCTCTTTCCTCAGGCAAACTCCCACTCTCTGAGCATTCAACAAGGAACTAGAGGTTTGGTCCTTCAAAATGACACCTTTATGTAACTGTATGCATTGCACTGTATGCATGTAACTTCATGCGTTGCAGGCTCGTTCCTCACTGTCCTTGGTCAGTGTGAAGCCATCACAGGTCAGTGCTCCCCTCAGCAGAGCTGCAGGGGGCAGTGACAAGGTGATGGAGAAATCAAAGCAAGGTGTTGCTGTGCCAGATCAGAAGCATTCCAGGGGCAGCCTACCTAAAGCAATAAAATTCTAGTATTTATGTATATTAAAATATTTATATGCTGTATTAATAATGCATTATTGATATACTATAAACTATCAAACCATAAACTTACAATAAATAGCGGGTCATCTTCCCCAGCTTCCTCACAAGAGTTCCTGGCAGGATAGTTAGTCCCGTGGTTTTGTTTTCTTACGCTGAAAGCAAGTCTCTTTCCCAGAAGAGGGCTGCTAGATTAAAATCATTCGAGTCCTTTGTCATCTCGATCCTCTTAAACTAGGTGAAACCTTTTGTCCTCTCTCCCTAGGGGAGAGATCGGCATTAGTTGCCTGCCTGTAGATTCTGTAAGAAATATTCCTCATCTCACCCATAGAGACAAAAATATAATTGCCAGCAATTTTGTAAAGACACACACACACATATGCATGTATACACATACACAAAAACATACGTGAAAAGTGTTTTGGTTTTTTAAAACAGGTATTTCTATGTCATAACCTGACATGTTATGTTCACTACCAAAGCCAGATCTTACCACTGTGTATTTATAACCATACAAACAAGCCGCATGTGTCCAGGATTCCTGCTGCAAATGGAGGATTTTTATCAGCATCACAGAGGAGTTCTGAGGATTAATTACTTACTGTTGCTACAGTGCTGTGAAGATGCAAGATGCTAAGCCTTGGCAGGGGCTTTCTGCATCTTGAAAAAGCAGACAGCACCACCACGAAGAACAAGTAACCCACTGTTGTTCCAGCTCTGCTGCCTTCAGTAAGGCCCATAGGAAGGCGGGGAATCTTCAGGTTATTGAATTAAGCAGAGGTAGTTTAGCAGAACTGTCACAGTGTTCTGGGGATTTTTTCTTCTCCCCAAAGGAGAAAAGAAATTTATGAAGACAATTGCTTAAGGTTGCAGTAGTTTGCAACCTGGCTAGCACAGGGAACTTAGGGATGACTCAGTGATACCAATGGCAGTTTTTAAATGAGTTTGATTAGAAATATCAAATCAAAAGTAAATAAGCTTGGAGCAGCCATTCATTTTTAAAGCAGAGCAGCTTTATATACTATGTAATACTATACTATAGTACTATATAACACGAATACTATACTATAATACTATAGAACACTAATACAGATTATGCCAGATCTCACATAACCATTAGGGAGACCAGGATGCTTGTCGGTTAAAAAAAGTTGAATGAAAATTGTACCTCACAGTGTTCTGGGGACAATACCTCGTGTCCTGATTGACTAATATGCTTTTTACCGCACAGTTAAGCAAAGTTAAGTGCTGCAACACTTTTTGCCACTGGCCCTCCAAAAGCTCCCTCCCCTCCTAAAAATCGGCTGCAGGCTTAGGCACCTACAGCTTTAGCAAAGGAACAGCAGAGATGTTGCGGGAAGTATTGCAGACCATCTCACCAGGAGGAGGCAGTGGATGAGGTGTTCTGCAGACAACTGGCATTAGTATGTAAATGTGTAGGTAATTTGAGCAGGCAGTCCAGCAGAAAACCCTGGGAAGAGCCTGTGATGCTTTATATGACAGTCCAAAGTGATAAGACCTAAACAGAAGTCTGTATGGGGTTCAGCTGCAGGAGGTCTGGCTGGGCTTAAGCAGGGGCAGTTGTATGCTAGGAGAGGTTTTAACTTTTTTCAAGATTTTTTGGAAAAAATCTGAAAAATGGACGTGCCAAATTATATCTGACACCTTTTGATTTTGAATTAGCAACATCCCTGTACACAAAAGGGTATTTACAGTGCTGACAACGCATTTGTCCACACCATGTATGTACTTCTATAAACAAGGGGTTTCAGTGTAATAGAAGCAGCTCCATAAACGGCTATGTACAGTTCCGCACTTGTTCCATCAGTACAGCATGCAAATGTTTAAATCTACTCTTTATATTTCTACAGAGACTTGAGACTGATGTCGATAGGAGGTGGTACAGATGAAATCATGCTTTCCATCATATGCAAATACATGGAAACACTTCCAAGCAAGTGACACACCTCCACTCTTCCTTGAAAATTAAGAAAGCAAGAGCATGGCTTGTACTGCACACTGAAGGTAACAGCTGGTACATGTTTCAAGGATAAAATAACAGAAAATAGCAGAAAACATAACAGTAGTTTTGCCAATGAACTGTTTATTGGGGTCTTTGACCCTTATCATTCTCTATGTTCTCCAGTACCAAATTTCTGTTGATACGAAGCAGTTTGAAAGCATGTGGCCTCCTGCAATTTTTTTTCTCTTTTTTTGATGGGTTACTTTTTTGAGGAGTCTAGTAATCCACACTAAGCACCTAGAAAAAAATGTCTTCTTTAATCAAGGTATATCTACATTTTAGAGCATCTAAGCCACCAATTAAGAAACGTAACTTCCATATGGATTTAGCTATGATTTCACTAGTAGCCTAACCTAATTTCAGTGTAACTTTGCTTTCAAGATCAGTCATTACGGCACGAATTATTCCCTACCATATTCAAATACTGGAACAGTGGTTTGGCTCTCAATTACAAGTACCTTCCCTATCTTTCAATTTTAGCAAGTAATCACCAAAATGAGCTCTGCCATCTTTGCCAAGTTCACATCGACTTGTACTACACTCTGTCATAGATGTTTGGTGGTGGGAGTGGGGGTTGATTTTTACTTGTAGAATTCTACAAACAACTGTTTAACTGTATCTGAAGCTTCTGGAGGCCTGAAGTTCAGCAGTAAGTTATCATGGTTTGTGTGTAATTATTAAAGAAAAATATTAAAAAAACCCATGTTAATACAAAAATTGTGTGTTATTACTGAAATGAGATGGTACAGTTTATGTTATATGCCAGTCACCTTAAAGCAAAAGTGTATACTAAGTATTTTCAAAATGACTGTGCTTTGTTACACAAAAAGTCTCACTGACATACACATCTGCTATGACAAGCACAAACCAGGACAGATAGTCTTTAAATATTATTCTTTACATTTACTTGCATATCAGCCATACCTTCAAAACCAGCATCAGCAACTATTCCTAAAGCAGCCAGAAGAGACAACCTCCCTTACTGCAAAAAGCAGCTTCGGTGGAGTTTTCCTTGTAACCAAATGGATGTCTTAAGCATTTTCTAAGGAATCTCCATGATACTGTAAGGTTAACAATTTGATAGTTAAAAGATTGTATTTTCTTCCACCTGGAAATAACCTGTATGGTTGCTAGGTAGATTCTAAATTACATTAAATTGAGAAACACAATGTACAAATATTGTCTAAATTATGTACAGGATTTCAAAACCAAGAACAAACGTAACTGCAGTATTCCTATGCAGCTGCCATTAACTGCAACTTTGTAAAAGTACAATTAAATGCTACTAGTATTTTTTCTATCATATCCACTGTATAGTGTATTTTATTCTACAAGACCATACTATAGCATCCTGAAATCTTGCTAACTATTTGTGAATCTTAAGGACTGACAGAGTAATACTTTTCTACGAGAAAATAACTAGTAAAACAAGTGCAGATGTTCAGGAAAATTCCAAGGCTGCAATGCATGCTTCCCACCAATTACCACTCCCCTTCCCAAGTGAAATATTCTCAAAGCAGTTTCACCTTTACAGAAGTCACCATAACCATTCTAAGCAAACATGCAGGATTTCAGTTCAGATTTTAAACTAAAAATTGACTTTTTACTGGAAGTGAAGAAAGGGGAATGTGCTACACCCTGTACTTGCTCCAAAAGTAAAAAACCATAAAACCATACAGAAATATGTCACAGTTTTGACTAAGTAATTTTCAGTTACCTTTCAGTTCAAAATGTTCATGTTAAAAGAGCCTAACACAATTGTGTTTTAGCACTTCATTTAAAAAGCTCTTGTGTGTTTTCTAATAAACACAGAGACATAGAAAGTTGTTTGGAGGCTTCACATATTCCTTGTGCTTAAGCTTGCTCCCCATTTACTGCCCTACCTAGACAACAAAAAAATTTACAACCCTCCTTAAATGGAGGAACACAGAAAGGAAGACATAGGCTTAAGATCCCCCCAATTCATTTCCCCTCACTCCTCTGCACCACTAAAGAATGGGGGGGGGGAAGAAGAGGTAGTTCCTATTTGCAGTAATTACCTTTTAATCTCTTTTAACATTTAAAAAGAAAATCCTGTTGGTTTTACACATGATCTGAAGGACTGGTAAAAATAATTTACTACTATGTGCTCCATCAAGACTTAAGGAACACCCTAGCATATTTGTCAGAACAAAGACATGCCATATAACTAGCTGCATCCACCCATTTTTCTACTTTGTATTAGGTAGTTAAAAACTTTTTCCATTTATTGGTATGGCAGATTGATTGCTAAAAAAAAAAATAAAGTCTAGAAATTGTTCAGACACCACATTTAAGAGCCATAAATATACTTCCAGAAGATTTTCAACTATAGGGGGATAGTCGAACGGATATGTCAGTAACTATCATCTCACTTGTTAGGTACCTTGCACTCCACTGGCTCATTAAAGTTATACAAGTGCATCAATTTTGGATGGCAAACTATGTCCTATTGACTAGCTTTGGGAATGCTATACTTGTTTAATAAGCCTTGCCATTCTCATATAAAGACAATGCATTATCCTGGTGTTAGTACTTAGATATTCTGTTATTTATAGAAGTATTGTAGACCTTTTAGCAGTCAAAAGATTAAATTGGCTAGAAAGATCTGAGCTTTAATTACTTCTACACAGTCTGTGTGTTTTGTATTAGATATGATTTACATGTCACACTTCTGTTATGTATGAAATCTAATGTGAAAGAAATGTAGCATACACCTCCACTTCTTATTTTAATAGTGTGCCCCACACAAGTGTAGCCCCTTTAAATGCAGCACTATTTCTAAAAAAGACATTGGTATTCTATAGAAGAAAAGAATGTATATAAACAACACTAGTTAGAATACTACAGGACACTTTATTTGTCAGTTTGTAATTAGTTATTAATGGCAACATGTTATACAGTATTTCTAGAAAAGTTTTTCAAAAATTGTAGATACAATTTCAGTATCTAGGAAACTTAATTTTTTGAATGTTAAACCCAGCAATGTAATAGCTTCAACTGTTAGAAACTATTTGGTGAGCCAAAGCTAAGTCCTCAAAATAAAAACCCTTAATATGACAGCACCTCCAACAGGTGCATCATAGTATACTTTAATATAAAATTCAAAATATCTAACCTCATATTTCAGACATCATGCAGGGTAGATTTAGGGATCATCACAGACAAAAGTAAACATACTAATGGTAAAAGTTCTAGTGATTCAATGGAATCAGTAAGTTTTAGAGACTTTAAATATAAAGAAAACATTTGTACTGTGTCCATATTGGTTGATCCCAATGATCAAAAGCATTTGCTTAAAAGAGTAGATGTGTAAGCATGATTTCTCACATTCAAATTAAAAAAAAAAAATAAAAATCCATTTTTAAGTAACTTCTCCCCAAAACATAGTTTAAGCTACTTAAACATGTACACTATCAGACCCATCCACCATTACATTCGTTAGCTTCAGGCCAGCCTTTTAAAAATACACAGATAAAACCAATTCAGAAAGATCCAAGTATTCTTCGTGCTTCTGCAACCTAGAAATTAATATATGCCTGAAACTGAAGCTCTAATTTAGAGCATGGCCCAGAATGAAAAGCAGAATGAAAGAGAAATCCTTGAAATTCTGCAGTTACTTCATAGCTGAACAATCATTGTTTTCTATATTTTTTAAATCAATTCTAAGAACTATTTTCCCCTAAAAAAGCAACCTATGATGCTAGCAGTTTCCGCATATTTACAAATAATCCCCCCCAAAACAGGGGATGATGGGAAAAGTTCTGATACATTAAGAAAACTATATATAACACTGCATTAATAGTTAATGCAATTTACAACAATTTCACTGTGTTTTATCAACAGAATATGCCACTTTAGATCAACGTCTTCATTAATTAAGACTGCTTTATAGTTGAAATTACACAATTTAAACTGACAGTAACATGCATCACCTCAGTTTAATAATCCAGTATATTACAAAAAAAACAAACAATGCAAAGAGCATCATGTAGCATAATAGCTTTGTCTGACTTCCTCTGGAGAGTGTTCTCAGTCTGCCCATAGTTGCACCTAGAAGTCCACCCGTAGAGTCAAAATCATTATCCTACATTTTAAAACAAGCAAACAAACAAAAGAACAAAAAACAAGTTACTCTGAGGAAAAAATATTACCCCTAAAGCTTCCTAAGTGTAGTTTTTCCAAAACTAAAATTATTTCAGAGGCAGTTTCTGAAAATTAACCAGGAAAAACTTTCACCCATTTATCCAGATGGATGCAAGCAAAAAAGGCATTTCTGACTTCCTTATTTTTTGCTTCCCTTTTATATTCTTAAATACATTTAAGTATAGAACTGCCTTTTTAATAATACTGTATGTTTGCTAATTGAAAACAAATAGTCGTATCTCAAGTATAAAGACCTTGGTTGTGCATTGGAAGTAATGCATTTGCACATCTATCTTTTTGAACAGAAATATTGCTGCTGAATTAGTCACATTTTACAGTCAACAATAAGCTATCACCATTTTAATACAAATGTTCATAGTAAAAGAAGGAATGCTTTACATTACTAATTTCTTAATCCCGCCCCATATTTAGTTAGTGACTAAACACTTACCATTTCTGATAACATTTTATTTTGGTTTTTAACTTCTGTTCCAATTTCAATGGATAGCTGTTAAAAAAACCCAAAAGAATTAAATATAAGTAATCAGTTATACATAGGTTAGAGAAACCAGTCTAAAATACATGATTTGACTAGCATTTCCCCAGGTGAAGTGTGAAAACAGTACCTGGTATTTTCAAAAACAAAAATAACATACACAGTGTTCAGTCAATAACCATCAGGAAAGTAAATATTTGTCATTTGACTAGATGAGTCTAGAGAGTCACAGAAGGTACTCAATGCTCCTCCTCCTCTTTTCTCCTTCAACAGAGAAATCCTTATTAGAATTACCTGATGGACTTTTTCAAAAATTCAAGGGCTTGTCAAGCCTAAGTAGCAATTATCTATTTCCTGGAACAACTGTTAACACTACTGGCACACGGCACAGAGGACCATGAGCCCTCTTTTTGACTCAGCGTTGCTGGAGTTGACACCTGTAATCTGCTAATGCATCTCTTCTGAGAAGTTGCTGCTATGCTATAAATGGGAATTTCTTTTGTGAACTTGTCTATTCTTTCTCTGCTTTGTGTCATGAAACAGCAAGGGTGCAGCAACACAGGGAGGCAAGTTGAGTATGCAAGCGAGGGCCAGTCCAGAGGTAGTAACCAGGGTCAGCGACAGGCTGGTGATCACCCACCACATCCCCAGCTATGAGATAGGTCCAAGCTCAAGCCAGAAAGTCAAGTCCGCAGATCAGGGTCGGAATCAGGGAGGTATGAGATGAGACTAGGCACAGACAGAGCTGCAACATAGCAAAGGCAGGGACCAGCCAGGAGAATCTCAGCTTAAAAGCAGCTCCCAAGTGAAATAGGGGAGAACTCCCCACTGAGGCTTCTTAGCAGCTCCTCCTCCATAACAGTTCTTATCAATCTGTATGCTGGCCTTGAACAACCAGCTCCACTCCTAGAAGGCAGAAATGTGCTCCAGGCCCCAATGCTTTGGATTAGCAAAAACCCGTATGTTTTTTGTGACACAACCTAAATCTCACTATTTCTTACTGCTGCATTTCACCACAATCTATCATCAAGTCAAGAGTGAAACATGAGGCTTCTAGGAAGATTATTCCATGCTCCAAGATCATTACATTGCACTAAAACACGCAACTGCAGAAAGAGCACTCATGCTACTCCACTGGGCACTATCAGCCACACTGTAGAAGTATCCTGGGACACTGATTTGAAATATACCAGAGAAGGAGACAAGAAATTAAATTCTGTAGCAAAGGTCAAAGTTTTTCTTTTTACCTCCTTAACTTATTCTAAATTATTTAGGTGGATAATTTAACTTGAACTCAAGGTTTTATTTTCTATTTGCGACTAAATGAATTACTTTTAAGCAACAGGATATTATTAGCAATAGGATTTTGAAGGAGTTTAGGCCTAAGAATTCACTGGCTTATATACATACATAGAAACAGCACCTGTTGCTAAGAATATATTTTTTAAAAAATCTTAAGTTGTTAAGAAAAAAACCCCACACAATTTTAATCACAGAGCTGTCTTTAAGTTAGACTTGCTTGAAAGAAGTCCTCAATCTCTGGAAGGAATCAAGAATCATTAAAATAACAAATTTCTCTTTCAGAGTATATTAGCATGCTATTTCTAACAGCTGTTTTCACATTACAGACTTACCAGCAGATACAGCAGAAGCTGATGAGCCACAATGATAGCGCCAAAAACAAGTAGTCCATTTTCTTAAATGAACCTGAGCCAGTTTACTGACCTAAACTCAAATTTTCTAGTTTCTGCAGGACAGTAAGCCGTAAGTAATACCACAGCTGTCCTCAGGATTAGCAAAAAAGGACACCTCTAGATAAAAATCTAATTAAAGGAAGAATTAGTTATACAAATGAATGATTGTGCATTTTGGTTGACATTAAATTTAATACAAGAAAGAGTTATGTTTTAATCTAAGGCTACTGCTTGACTGGTCCATATAATTTAATTCAATAAATGTGACGATACCACTATAATTAAATACTTACTGATTTAATGGCACTGACTTTTGTACGCAGACTTTCTGTTAACCTTTCATTTTCTTCTTCATAAACACTGTATCCACTATTGGTATAGCCATAGTTACCAGGTGCTCCATCACCTGTAAACACAAGAATCAGCAGTTAGACAGAAAACACCACTGGAGCAAGTGCTCTTCACATGTGGAAAAGCACTCTTCCCATTTAAAAATGCATGTCCTTAACATCACCCTCAGCAATCAGGAAGAGGCACTGCATGTTCCCGAGACAGAGATTCAACCTTTTTCAAATGTGTAAGTTATCTTTCAATATGCAAATCAAAGACAGAATACTGAGGAATGGTTCTAATTTAATACTATGAAATTTTTCCCCACGTAGTGTTTTCAGATTACTCTATGCAAATCAACCTAGGCATTACATGGAGATGTGAAGGGAGCATTGAGGCCCTGACACAGAATGGTAAACCTAACTCAAAATTGGAAAGTTGAGATCATTCTCTAAAAAAGATAAATACCATTTGATCACACCCGCATTTAAATGAGAGAGCATACTCTGATCTTACATGGATTTCTCTACAAACAAGACCTCAGATGAGAAGCCAGGCCTCTGAGCAGAACACTGCCATTTCTGTCGCCATTCTGCAGTCCTATTCCCACTCCTGCCTTTGCTTTTCAGGTGATGGAGCTTCAGCACTGTTGCCTGGAGCTCCACACAACTGACTCAGCAGAGTAAGTGCAGCAGAAGGGAATGAAAGCTCCTCAGCTCCACACATTCTTTTCCTCCAATTTCTAATAAAGATCTACAGACAACAGTCAGACAGTGGCATGGGCACAGGAGAATTAAAGCTGTGTCCTGTCTAGACAAAAATCAGTCTGAGGCCTCAAGTCAAAGATCTGAAACCGAAAAAGAGAGACCAAGACTGTGAAAGGCAAACAGAAAAGAACTATTATAAGCTTTATGATAAAGATCCTACTAGATTAATTTAACTAGCAATTCAGCTACAACATTAATCAATATTTATATGGCTAGTCGGAATGCCACACTAAAATTATCTGAATGCCTTTGGTTAATTCCTCTTCAATACACTTTAAAGATTTTTGTGTTTGCCTTTTTTT
>VYXH01011223.1:22291-46398 GCA_013397275.1 Burhinus bistriatus | reverse complement strand
TTTTTTTTTTTTAAGAAAAAGGGAGAGGAGAGAGACACCAACCACATTCACAGATAAAGTTCCATCTCAGTTTCACTGTGTGCTTGGCATATATAATATTAAGGTTTTAAAAGACAGAAGTATCATGCTACTTTTATAATAGATATAACTTTATATTAACCCCTAAAGCTGTTCTTCAAGTGTAAGTAATGACAATTTTTTAGTTTGTACTTGTAAACTGTTCTAGTGTTATTCTATAAATTAAGCTAACGACAAATTCTCAACAAGACTGGGTGAAATATGTGTTTCCATTTCATCACAGTGAGAGTCAGTAAGTCCCCCCTCCCCCCAATCAAAATTACCAATGCTGGGTATAGAAAGTTGACTAAAATGACACCATTTAGAGAGTTAGCGTTGTTCCCTTTGTCTTGTTTTACAAATGCATCTAACTACAGTACTTCCTACCGAGTGATGCACAATTTTGAGTATGTTTATAAGTTAATATACCATATAGCTTCAGGCCAAAATACCATAACTGTGATTATTACATAGTCTGTGTCATAACAGATGTGAACAACTGCCCCAAAGTTTTTAAACAGGCAGAGCCACTTCTATATATGTAATAGAAAGCACTAGGTAGAAACCTGGCTACTACTGTTCACAGGAAGGACAGAAACTTCAGCATGGCAGTTCGATGAGCTGTCTTCCAACACTGTTCATTGACAGGACATGTAACATGGACATAACCATAACATAGTCACAGGCTAAAAAAGAGGGACCAGGTAGCTGGTGCCCACAGAAGTACTGGTGGCCAGCTTCTAATTCCAGATGACTAAATAAAAAGGAACTCTAGACTGACAGTTGAAATGTCAAGGGAAAGCAGGAAATTCTACTGCAGCTGATAAGAGTCATTATGGACATTTGAGTCTTCTGCTTGAGCTTGCAGCAGATTGTTTAAGAAGTCATTTCAGGATGTTCCTTAAAGCACGGTTTGCCAGAGACATGCTAAAAGAAGGCATGCTCTTTCCCCTGCACTCCTTCCATAAACATCCATCACTACACTCTTCCAGAAACAGCACACTGAACTGGATGGCCTTCAGTCTAACCCCCCTGAGTTCATACCCAAGAGCAAGCTGTTAGTCTGACAAGACAAGGACTTGAAGACCTAAGCGTTATCAAATACCCACTTTTTTATGATAAGTGTCCCAACGCCCCTCTTGATCTAGTAAGAAGCATATCCAAGACTTGTTTCATCTTGTGAAAATACTACTACACATGTCCAAACCACGACAACACAACACAAATTCAAAGTGTAGAAGTAAATCTAGGGTGGTGTCACAGACACACCTGGTTTAGCCACATGGCATTTATCAGCCCCTAAACATTCCCTGTCTAGGAAGAGGTACCAGAAGTCAGTCATAAATTTCTGAGGCATAAACACTACCTAAGCTGTACAGCGAGGTCACAGCACCTACGTGGTTCTAGAACATGACATGGGAGTTCAAAGTTTATAGTCATCAGTGTGGCTGTTGGTTGAAAAACAGGGCCTAAGCTCCTCAAAACACTCAGAGGAACTCTGCAGAGATTTCTGCCTTTGCTTCAGATTATATTTGTAATAAACTGATTACAGTTAGGGGTTTTTTTTCCCCCAAACATAGCAGGAAAACATACAGAAGTACTAAAATTAAAAAACAACAGAGAATTTGGAAAGGACTTGACTGAAGAGTGACAAATCTGTCCATCCATGGAAATATGGCTCAAACTAACACTGCATTATAACCATTCACGAACACAACTAAATACAAATCCCGGTGCTGCTCCGTGAGTCCAGCTGAGCTGGAAAGAGAAGAGAGATGGGTAGCGGACACAATACTTTTCCCACCCAAAGCTCCCGAGCCTTGCTGCAGGCCTACACCCATCGGCACAGCCCCTCTCGAACAGAGACCTACCCCAGAGCCCCTGCTCGGGGCCAGGCCAAGCCGGGCCCTGCCTAACCGGCTGCGGCAGCGGCTCCCACAGGCCCGGGCACCGCGCAGCCCGCACGGGAGCACAGACTGCCCCGGCCCGCCCCACCCAGGGTTTCACCCCCTCTCCCTTTACCCCTCCAGCACCAGCCGAGGGCCCCCCCAGGCCGGGCGGGCGGGTAGGGCGGCCGCAGGCCGCGCCGCCAGGGGCCGCCGCGCTTACCCAGCCCCGCGCGCCTCATCGCTGTGCCCGGAGCTGCCGAGGGAGGAGGAGGAGGAGGAGAAGGATGATGAGAGCGACTCCCGCGCCCACAGCGCCTGAGAGAAGCGGGACTCGGCGGGGCGGCCGCGGCCCTGCTCCGGCTCGGCCGCCCAGCTCATTCACTCGGCGAGCGCCACGACAGCGCTCCGCGCCGCGCGGCCCGCTGGGTACGGCCGGGCCTGCGGCCGGGCCGGGCCGCGGGGGCTGATGGGGGCTGTAGTTCCGCGCCGCTGAGAGGAGGCCCGCCCCGGCCCGGCCCGGCCCCGACGCCTGTGCGCGGCGGGAGGGCTGGGGACGGGTCCCTGCCAGAGGCGGTCCCGTCTAGAGCCTCCAGCCCCGGGGGCCACGGTTGCCCCCGGTGTGGAGCACGGTGTCTGCAGGGCCTCCTTGCAGCACCCCAAGGCATTGAACCAGCGTGGCGTTTCTCAGAACACAGGGTGACAGTCGACCGTTCGGGCCACGGGCTGTCCGTGTGCCCAGCAGGCCCTGAAAAATGGCGTGATTTACTGAAAGTGTACATTTCAGGCAGCTGGACCGTGAGGCAGTGGTTTCAGGGGGCAGAAGAAGGTGGGGCGGGCACTGGCAGAGCACCTTTCTCCCTCCGCGGCCACCTCCCCGCTGCTTCGGGAGAAGGGGAAATCGTATGAGATGTAACCAGTCACGAATTTACTCAATATGTTACCTATTTCACTTTGCATTAAACTTTTAAGAATTGATCCTGAAAGGAAAAATAAAATAAAATCTCGGCCTTCATTTCAGGATACCATCAGTACATTATAATTTTATTGTTCCGAAAGGGAAGATTCTCAGTGGTTGTCTTGTAACAGGCAGTCAGAATATTAAAATTCAGTGCTGAGTGGAGCTTTACCACCTTTTTTTTTTTCCCAGCGTTTATTCAGAAGTAGCAGGCACACTAGTGCAGCATACAGCAACTCAAACTGGAAACCTGCAGATTTCATTATTACTGAATTTTCAGTTCTCCAAATGATTTAAATTTCATTTGCAAAGGTTATTTCTCCTTCATTCTTTAACCCCTTGCAATGCTTTATCAGAAATGGGGTTTACCTGCTTTTATTAAAGACGTGACTCAGTCTGTATACCAGTGGATTGAATTTATTTCCCAGGATGATACCAGAATGATTTATCAGTACTCCAGCATTAAACAAACAAAATCATGGAGTCCATTCAGAGTTCACGATTTCAGGTGTGGCATCCACTGCACTGAAGGAGCTGCATTGGCTTTTCCAATTACAACATGCTGCCGTGTCATTAATTGCTTTGGTATTTGCATTCTGTTGGGAACTAAGACACCCAGGATTGGATCAAGACCACTTGTATCGTACAAGCTATATCAACACAGACCAAAGCTCCTACTTCAGTGAGCTCGCAGTGTAACGCGGGTCTTCGTCTAGGCAGGTAGAGTTCTAGAAGGAAGAATAAAATAACTCTTGTCAATAAGAAGCCCTATGCCCTCCTACTGACATCCTGTGTAATTGCTATAAGACATACCACGTATCTTTTTGCAGCACTTAAACCCACAAATAATTGCAGCGTTCCTTTTCTCTCCACTTGTCAAAGTTCAATTGAGATATTAGTCTTGTATCAGCCCAACTTTAGGACAGACACTGAGAAGCTGTTGTTCATGTGTTTACTTCTTAGTCACATCTGGATGCCTGGTTCTCAAACAGCATTATAAAGCGTAAAATCAGTATAATGTAGAAACTGGCCCTTAGTTTATTTAATATTTGATAATTTAAGTGGTTTCACAGAATCACCAGGGTTGGAAGGGACCTCTGGAGATCATCTAGTCCAACCCCCCTGCCAGAGCAGGGTCACCTAGAGCAGGTTGCACAGGATGGCGTCCAGGTGGGTTTTGAATGTCTCCAGAGTCGGAGACTCCACCACCTCTCTGGGCAGCCTGTGCCAGTGCTCTGCCACCCTCAAAGTAAAGAAGTTCCTCTTCATGTTCAGAGGGAACTCCCTATGTTCAAGTTTGTGCCCATTCCCTCTTGTCCTATCACGGGGCACCACTGAAAAAAAAATGGGTCCCATTCTCCTGGCACCCTCCCTTTAAGCATTTATAGGCATTGATGAGATCCTCCCTCAGCCTTCTCCAGACTAAAAAGACCCAAGTCCCTCAGCCTTTCCTCATAAGAAAGATGTTCCAGTCCCCCAATCATTTATTTGAAATTTATCCAAAATTTCAACCAAGGCATTAGTCGCACATGCAAAACAGAAGAGGACGTCATGGAGAAGAATGAACTGCAGAACTGACACCCATACTGCACAATGTGAAGCTGATCTCCATGGGATTTTGTCTGGAACTCAGCAATTCTTACAGGAGTTTGCAAGCTGCCATCACTGGTGACTTGGGACTTGATTTACATCAGTTCAGGGAAATACATCAGTTGTTTCAAAGAAGGGAAAAGCGCTATCACCAGATTAAAGATGCTGTTCATGCTAAAACCATTTGAAGTTCATAGATGGGCCCATTTCTTACCTTGCCAGGACAAATAGGTCTCTTAAAGGATTACATGCTTAAAACAGCAAAATTTAGATGTTGTAAAATTTACAGAAAACGAACAGATTCTGAAAAAACCTTCTTCATGAGAACTACAGATTTGAACTAGGGCTCTGTTAGGAACAATATCCTCATCAAACATTATTTTTGAAGGAGGGTTAGGGTGACGGTCTGTGCAGTAACTAACCAACCAGAGAGTAAAACTGAGTCTCCAGGAGGCAGTAGGAGAATGTCTTTTAGAAATAGCTGGGCTGAGTCTCTCATTGTTGTGTATAATTTTATTTACTTTTTTTTTTTCCATGTGTCATACAAGAAAAGTATTATATCTGGTGGCATTGCTATATGAAAAGATTTTTCTTTACAATATTTGCATATTCTGTCACCATTCTTTTTTCCCCACATGACTCTTCTTCCATTGTTTAATAAATACGGTTTTATTCGTAACTAGGTAAAAAAAGTACATCTCCCCACTAGGATTGTACTTATAATTCATTGTTAAGGATCTCATTTTTCATTTTTACTTAAATTTTTTGTAAAATGAAATCCCAATTAGCCATATGTAAGGTGTTCACAACTCATAGTGTTTATGTCTATAATCTGCTTATGATGTTTTGCAATAACATATTGAGTCTACATGCAATTTATAAATAGCACATTTAATTCTTCAGTTTCTTACAGCAAAGTGTGAAAACAATACTGACATGATTAATGTTTCAAATCCATTTTTATCATACTGAATTTATATTTTTTTCATACACTGAAAGTGCCTTATAGAAAAGTTAATTTTATAGTTCTCCTGACATTACAATAATGAAATCGCAATTCCATCTCACAACACAGGCTGGACAGAGAGGTCGACAGGGTATCATTAATATTCACTATGTTTATGTTGTATTTCCATTGATTGTTTTTATTCACATTAATCATTTCGCAGAATGAATTGGCGAAATCACGGAATCACAGAATTTTCAGACTTGGAAGGGACCTGTAGAGATCATCTAGTCCAACTCCCCTGCTGACGCAGGAATGCCTAGAGCACATTACTCAGGACTGCATCCAGGCGGGTCTTGAAAATCTCCAGAGAAGGGGACTCCACAACCTCCCTGGGCAGCCTGTGCCAGTGCTCGGTCACCCTCACCCTAAAGAAGTTTTCCCTTATGTTTGAATGGAACTTCCTGTGTTCCAACTTGTGCCCGTTGCCCCTCGTCCTGTCACTGGGAATCACTGAGAAGAGTCTGCCTCCATCCTCCTCCAACCCACCCTTTAGATACTTCTAAGCAAGAATAAGGTCTCCCCTCAGCCTTCTCTTCTCCAGGCTAAAGAGTCCCAGCTCTCTCAGCCTTTCCTCATAAGGGAGGTGCTCCAATCCCCCAGTCATCTTTGTTGCCCTATGCTGGACTCTCTCCAGGAGTTCCCTGTCCCGCTTGAGCTGGGGAGCCCAGAACTGGACACAGTATTCCAGTTGTGGCCTCACCAGTGCCGAGTAGAGGGGGAGAACGACCTCCCTCAACCTGCTGGCCACACTTTTCCCTATGCAGCCCAGCATTCCATTGGCCTTCCTGGCAACAAGGGTGCATTGCTGGCTAATGAATACAATTTTTCTGTTGATGTGATTAATTGTACTCCTCTTGGCTTTCTGGCCCGTTCCCTGGCAGCTCTCCCACACGGAGGCCATGCCCTAGACTCCCCGGTTTTGTAAGCCAGCTGTGTGTGGTTAGCAGGTGTGGCTGCAGCTGGTCCTTCACGTTTGCAGTTCTTCCTGCCAGGAAGCCTAAACGACTAGTCAGCAAGTGGTTTTAAGTGACTGACTCATCAACGTTTTGTTTATTAGTGGCAACATATAGGAAGAAAAAGCACATTAAAAAAAAGGGGGAAAAAAAGCGTGCATTCTGCAAGCCGATCTGTCTTGACTGTGTTTTTATAATCTTTTAATAGTGGCCCACACAGGTGTGTCATTGTCAGACACTCTGCTTAGGCAATGTGTAGTCTCTTTTCCCCAAAATACCAGTGAACAATTACTCCTTTTTTTTTAAAATAAAAGAGAACTTTTCTAAAAGAGGTGTCCCACATGTCCTACCAACTGTCCTACCACTGCTACCGTTTTTTGGTTCTCTTTACTGTCTCCATTTAAACTAGATTAATACATTTACATAGCGACAGCCCATATATTTTATTAGTAGATTCCTCCATGACTCCATCGCAAAAACAATAACAAGGAAAAAAAAAACAGGGAAGCTGTCTGAAAAGATCCTGTGTAATCAAACTTCCAATACACAACTGAAAGCCCAGGAATCTTATTAACATGATAATAATAGTGACATGATTATCATTGAATTACTAAATAACTAACCAGAATGTCAGTGTTCTTACATGTTTGATAAACAGGTTTTCACAGTCGTCATGATTAACTTGCTACTTTCAACAATTATGGGCTGTGAAAACAGCCTAACAAGTCACAGGCATCATTAGAGAGTTGAAAAGCTGATATTGCATGATATTATGTTAGTATCAAATATTTCAATCACTGTTTTGTTAAGCAGTAAGCTTCAATTATTAAAATAAAATATTTGCTAGTTAAGTCTTGATCCATTGTGCAATTAAGTAACAGCTGACAAGACATTTCTAAATAAAACTAATACATTAACCACATAGAAGCAGAGCTAGATCACAGAATATTTTTAATGAGGATTCGGTGTCTTCAAAAAGGAGTAATGTCAGCGTCTTTCATCAGTATCCTTGTCACTTAATATCCTGGTTTATTCTAATGCTATTTAGCAAATTAGAGCCCTCAAAGTGCTTCTATTCCAGCAAACTCGGTCAGATCACTCAGGTATTTCCTCCTATATTCTGAAAGCTGAAAAAACTGACACTGCACTTAAGATGTTCTTCCTGGTTGTATTCTGCAAATAGCACCGTCATGAAAAACAAGATGCCATGTAAAACCACTCCTTCTGTAAGACTTTAGATGGCTGAAGGGGGCTGATCACAGCTGCTGCTCGTTGCCACCTAGGCTGTCATTACACAGAGAATTAATCATGCAAGTCACAAGTGGAGTATTATGTGCAGTCGTTACTCAAGTTCTTTAATGATGAGAACGTGTAAATCACTGCAAGTACTGACAAACCCATCAGTTTCACCCATCACAATGATTCAGAACTTCAATACTGTCAAAGAGATCCATGGCTGTTTCTGGTCTTTATGCACTTCCATCATAGGTGGCAACTTCTTTCTAGGATAAGGTTTGGAGTCATCTTGTCTCATTGTGTATTCAAACTGCGTTCATTTTGTTATGATGTTCTTTTAATATAACCGTTACCAATTATCTGCCAAAATAGCCTTTTATTGTTTTTAGAAGATAACCAAGAAGATAGTTGGACAAGATTCTGGGAACTGCTGTTCATCTTTGATAAAACCATGTTCCTGGGAATCAGAGGAGCTTCCTTGAACATGTGCAATTGTAGTCATCCATGCCTGGTCATCCCAGCCTTTCCATACACGGGTTCAAAGGATCATTAGCACTTTTTACCTATAAAGGCTTCCTATCTCATAGCTTTGCATGTGTATATGATTACAGGTTGAGAAATCATGTAAACTCATAATAAGATTTTACAACTCAGTAAATATGCTTAGAACAAAATTTACAGGGTGTATTTATATATAATTGTGGCTGTAATGCATTCCATGTTATTTTCTTGTTCCTGATTTCAGCATTGTCTCAGTTTTTCCGGTCATAGTAAATGTTATCCTGAGGGAGGCCTCAGGCAGCTTGGCTGGTCAGACACACGTCAGCAGCGAAGGACCAGCTGAGGGAAGGAGAAGCGATACGTATGGTTGCATCAGCAGAAAGTCTCTAGTAAGACAGTACAGTCTTTTTCACCTTTACAACACTTGTTCTAATCTATTAACAGTGAAGGCATCTTTCTCCTCACTTTGATATAAGCTATGTTTGGGAAGTGTTGAGCTTTATATTAGCTCATAGATAATATGATTTAAATATATTTATTATTCACTTAATTGTTGTTGATAAATACTGTGATTCTGCTTATTCTTTCCTTTAGTTACTTTTCAGTAGCATAAGCTGCTCCATCTCTTGTTTGATTCTGCAGGGAACGCACCCAGAAATCTCTGCTGTATTTTTAAAGATTTCTTATCAGTGCTGTTAAATTACATCAAAATAGAGAAGGAAGGCTATGGACACAACTGCTGGTCTCCCTCCTAAATTTCCTTACTTAAGGCTAGAGTCAAAATTTACTGAAGTCACGGAGTATTTTTTTATTGACTTTGGATCAGGTTATAAATTTTTATTAAAAAAAAAACAGCTCTGCTGATTCTTTGTCTTCCAAGTAGTGTATGCTCTGTAATCTATGAATAATTCCAGTCATGATTTCTTTCTCTAATATTAAGGTACCATTTCTGATGTCAGCTTTGACTGGGTAATAATACCAGCTGAATGAGTGATAAGAATTCAGAGCCATTGCAGCAGCCTGAGCATTAATAACGGTAATGTCTAAAGAGGAGGACTAATACATTTAAAATAAAAAGTGGAAGTCAAAGTAATTTTTCATTTCAGTAAAACAAATGTATGGGATGAATGGAGCATACAGTTCCAATGCTTCATAAGATGCAATTAAACAATAATTTGATGATTTACGTTGTGTTTATTTTGACCTTTCAGACATGTGGGAAAGGCTTTCACCAGTCAAAACAGAGAATTCAGTAAAAACAGAGACTTTTAAGCACAATGAATTTCAGTGAGGGGAGAGCTATTTTACAGACCTGTATCTTGGCAGAGCATTTTCCTACAGCACGTTTCTCAAAACAAATGGGGCAGACATCGTCCTTGTTTCCTTGTCCAGCAAGGCAAATTTGAGCATGTGAACCAAAATTCCTGGATGCTGGAGCTAGCTTTATGCTAACTTTGTGCGTGGCCACTGGAGAGTTACTTAAAAAAAAAAAAAAAAAAAAAAAAAAATCATGTACTTCTTTAATTCCTTTTACTTTTCTCATAGGTCAACAAATCATGCACAAAACAATTTGTTTGATGACTAATTAGAGGGGCTAATGCCTGAATATAAATCTGCAAAAGCTCTTGCAAGTCCCTTGTCTTCCAGAAAGACCATTACAAATAAATTACCCATTCAAAGCACCTTTATAAGGATCATTTTCTTAGGCTGTTGCACGGAGTGCAGCAGCAGGACTAATTACCTGTACTGGAGCATGGTGCTAATGGGATGACATGGCTTCCTGTGCTGTGGTGGCTCATTCAGAGTTTACTTGTGTATTTCTGTATAGCACTACATTATGCCACAAGAATATGTATTTAATTTCTGTGTTCATATTATTTGCTAGATGCAGTGTAGCAACTGGGAAGAAAGTGTAACATTGTTCTCCATAAAGATGGATCAATGCACTTCTAAGAAAAAGCTCTTTTAATGCAATGAAAATCTGAGCACCTTATCTAGCTTTTAATGAAAGCAGTAACAAAATGTCATCAATTTTTATGCCATGGGATCAAAGACCGAAGTAATTATAGTGTGGAAAGGATCATTAATTATAGTGTGGAAAGGAACATTATATTTCAGAATTAAAAATCATAGGTTCTTTTAATGGTTTTCTGTTAATGTAGATAAAAGCAAATTTAGGTTATGTTTTATGGTATACCATGGAGAAAGTTTTCATCTCCCACAGCCCGTTCACCAACAGAAGTAATTTTCACTTGAAAATAACATGAAAAGTCATTGTCATTTGTATGGTCAAAAAGGACGTGATATATGAGTTAGAATTAAGTGAAAATCTACACATTTATACCACCACATACAAACATCTACTGTATGGATACAAGCCATACTTATAAACTCATAATTGGACAATAATCAGAATCCTCTGTCCCTTTAGGGATCATGGTAGGCAAAAGGTCTAGAGAACTGCCTACAGGATAAAAAAGTTTCTACCCCATTTAACCCCAGTTCAAGTTCACCAAACCTGCATCCTGTTGTGAATGTCTTGAGGTCCACCAGCCCATGTCCAGTGGTGGGTTGCCTCTTGGTTCAAGGTCCACCAGCTAGTGCTTTGTTGTGGATTGGATCCTGGCTTACAGCTCAAAGTCTGCCAGACTGATCTTATGTCTTTTATCTCTGAGTGCTGGCCTTGGCCTGCTGGAACTCCATACCCCGCTGTTTGACTTGTGACAAATTACGCAGCTATCTTATCCAACACATTTTCCTTCACTTTTATGCTTTGCTAAGGAGGCCTTATTCAGTTTATCCATCCTAGAAAACACTGTTTTATGTCCCTGCTGCTCAGAGGACCACCATCTCCTTGAATAATTGGCATCTTTAGTTCTACATAGCTGAGTAAAGATGGGTTGGTATTTTTGAATTCTTTTACCCAGGAAATCTGATTATTCAACTGAATGCTCTTACCCAAATCTCTTTCCTGAGATCCTGAATGAGGGGTGAGGGTCAGGTTGATGGTTTCTACAGAGTAACTTTCCCCAGAAGGGTTCAGAGAGGGTGGAGAGGACGCTATGCACAAGCAAACTCTACTCAGTGATGCTCCTGGGTTGAATCCGTATGCTACATGATCATTCTAGTTAATTATACTTTAGTTGGAAACTCATGAACTTAAAATGCAAATGTTAGTTTACTACAGCAATGCTGAGTGTTCCCATACCCCACTGATGTAAAAGAAAATGTAGACATTTAGCATATCTGAATTTCATATTCATGTATCTTCATTTATAATTTTTCTTTAAATGCAATTACTAGGATAACCTCATTTTTTAAAAATAAAAATGTTATCCAATAAGACTGTCTTTTAAGTTATGTATTCTGTATCTATTTAAAGCCTATGCTTTAGTAATTACTAAAGGAAGTATTCTTCTAGTGCCTCAGTCAGCATCCTTATTTCCTGACACCGTACATGGTCATGGATCTGGTTTCATGAGTTCCTCTGATGGCTTCCTGCTGAACAGTGTAGATCAACAGTAGAGTGAGCGGTATGAACTTTAGACCACATTCCTCCTTCATGGGTCAGCATTGACCACAGTAAAGATAGGGATGATTCTGGCCACATGTTTCTGCATTAGGAAATGCAGTTTCCTGTATCTGGACAGATCATGACCAACTACAATGTGACCGACTGCATATTGCTTCAGGCTTTTTCCAGAGATCACAGTTTATAAGGAATTAATAACAGAAAGAAGTCTGGAAAGGACAGCAAAACCAGAAAGCAAACAAGGTGGGTCTGAGGCACCTGGCTCTCATGCCTGGCATTTGCTTGGCACATACAGATCAGCTCATCCTGTGCCAAAGCTCAGACTGGAGAGGCACTGGAGCCACTGCTGGTGTCCAGTTGTTCTGATGGAAGTCTAACATATCCAGCATGTGCCATGTGTGTGCAAGTTCAACATGCTTGTGCACGTGCCACTGGGTCTACCACTCTTGGATCTGACTCATGATCTTTATGAATCATAAGAAACACAAAAAATCCTGGGTCAAGTCCCAGAGAAAAATCTTGGTGGCCTGCCAGGAGAGCAGGTCTGGCTCTAATTCTAGATTTGTGCTTCCTAACACGGTGGCACATGAGAGATGAGAGTCACTGTAGGCTCACATGTTCCTGCCTGGAGAAAGGGCAGTATTTCCACACATCTCCTGCAGCACACAGTGCAGACACCAGCTCAGAAATTGTGACTAGCAAGTGATACACAGGATGGAGAGTGAAGATAATTGGATTCTAAACTTGCAAAATGAATTCTGAGGTGGAGCCAAATATTTAACATCTTTGTTCCTCTAGTTCCCTGTAACTAAAACGTGAATGTCTCGCCAAGGGTGTTAAGAGGCTTATTTAATCATTTTTACTAATATGCTCTAACGCCTTGAAATGTGGCTTAAGAAGGAAAAGTAGTATTCAAAGTCAGTGGAAGAAGAATGTCCACTATTTGCATTACAGTAGAATCAAATGACCTGATCCATCATGTAGATTATTTAGGAAGAAATGATTCCTCCCTCAGAGTCAGTGGGAGAGGAATGATCATTTTTTGCATCACAATAGAGTCAGATGATGTGGTCCATCTTGTAAGTTATATACAAAGGCGTGACACCTCTCCCAGATGTCTTATAACCCTTATGACTCCTGTGGTATCTATTATGTTATTGTAAGTATTACATTTTCTGCCACATTTTAGCAATGAAGAAGCCATTTGAAGGAGAAATAAATAGGAGCACAAACTTAATAAAAATATATTGATATAGTATATAAAATATATTAATATATGTAAGTTTTTAGAGTCAAGCGGAAAAAAAATTTCTTAGAAATAGTGTACATCTTGGTAAAAGAAGCTATAAGTTTTGATGGTACTGCACTGGATTTTCCAGGTTTATCAAAAAGATAGAAAATGTGCAGACACGTTTGCAAAATCATGTTCACCCATATCACCAAACAGCTATATATAAATAAGAGCTTTCATGTGAGGCTGTTCAAGGTCGTGATTTATTATGGACTAAATACAAGTTCTGTGTATGCACCTACACTGCTCGTAATGAGAATCTATTCTAGGAATCACGTAATTTATGGAGCAGAAGTCCAAAAGAATTATGAAGAAATATTCGATACCTTTAACAGATTCATAGTAAGAACTTTTTAAAGTGTAAACAAAGACAGTTTGGGTTAAAAATAGGCAGATGTGCTGTATTGTGTCCTGCTAACTGATCTCATGAAAGCTTTCTCTTGACCTTCCCTGCATCCCCCACATGCAGTGGCTGTCAGAAATGGGAAATGTGTCTCTCCTTTATGGCTCTGCGTGGCTGGAATTCCAGCATGGGATGAAGCAGCAGGTAACATTCAGAAGGATCCCTGCACCCCGACATGCCAGCTGCTGCGGGGGTTTCTGCGGGTGGAGAACTGAAGGCAGAAGAGATGCACGTTTCACCGCTGTCTCAGCCTGAACTTCTCCAGCATCAGCCTGGCCAGGTCACGTCTGCTGCTCCTCAGGTGCCCGGGGTACAGCACCGTGCCCGAGGTGAGGGCACCCGCTGCCCCCTCTGTTGGCCAAACCAGACGGCAGCCTTGGTGCTGGGCCCGAGAGAAACCAGGAGCAGAGAGGGAAGGAGGAGGCAAGGGAGGGACCTTGAGAGATGCCTGGGGTGTAGTCAGCTCCAGGCTTTACCGTGAGCAATGAAGGTAATGAAATCTTTCTCCTCCAGTTTTTCTCCGTTGCCTAAAAAGCTTAAGAACTTGCATAACGGCTTGCCCTCTGCCGGTGTGTTATTAGGGTCTGGGTTTTTTTTCACTGGTTGGGTATTTTCCAGATACTTGGGGGAATGTAACATCTTTAAGGCCACAACCCTTCTCAACTTCAATAGCAATTGGTTAGTGCTTGTGTTAAAATGGATTCAGAGGACTGAAGATAGTCTGACTGGGAGACGGATCTCCTCCTCTACTGGGGAAGTGAAGGGAAAAAAGGGAGAGAGACCTCCTTAGGCTGGAAGAAAATACATGGGAAGGCAGAAATAATTTAAAGCGTTGTGTATGGTCAGTACAATTACAAAAGCAAGGAGGTTATGCTGCGTAGGAGATGTCCTAATGGAGCTGACATGTTCAGCTGTCCCTACTTGGCAGAATTCTCAAAAGACGTTGAATCCTTGCTGGATGCTCACACATGACATAAGGGATGTGACTATCATAGGCACCTGAAAATGAGAAAATGATCTTTTGTGGTTCACTTTTGCTGCCTGCTAGCTAAGAGGTTAATTAGATGAGTTGTTGCAGCTTAACTTTGAGGTTCTTCAGTGAACTGTATTGTATAAAACTGGTCTTCAGGAATATCCCATGTGAACGTTGATAGCAATAAATTCTAGCCAAGGTTTTAAAAATAGTCCAACTGTTCATCTTCAGTCTTTTAAGAGCTTGTTTTTCCTAAAACTCTGGAGAATATAAACTTAAAGTCAAATAAAATTGTTTACATATACTGTGAACCATCAGCAAAACAATTGAAACTCTTACTGGGGGACCATAGCACACTTACAGTTAAGATTTTATTTTATGGAATACAAATGAGGATTTTAAATGACATTTAAGAAGAGAATATGAAAAGATTGTTTTCTTTCCAGAGCTGAATTATTAGTAGGTTTGTACTGAGTTGCAGGATATCATTATTATTTTTGCATCAGTAATGCCTTTCTAACCTCAATTAGCAGGAGACCAGAAGCCACGCTATGAATCTTTCACTGGAATGCAGTTGTCAGCTATGTAAATGACTTTATAAATGTGTCCTGAAAATGGAAATGGTTTATGCAAATTAACCTGAACCACAGTGTGCAGGATGAGAAGTATAAGAAATGATGGAATTAACTCAGTGGTGTTGGGAAGCATCACTGGACTCCACCTGAATGGAAAAGCATCACTTGGAGAATCAGCTGAGTTCCACCAGAGCGGGGGAAGGAGACCTAGCTAACGTTTTCAGAAGTGCTAGGGTAGGTGGAGCACATCTCTCCTGCTCACCCCTTTCCCTTCTAAAAGTACTTCTGCATTCTCAGACTGTTTCCTCTCATACAAAAAGAAGCATAATTTTAAATATGTGCTGACCACCTGGAAAAACCCTACTACAAATGGAAATAGATTTAAAATTAAGAGATAAATGTTTCACACTCTATACTGGTCGCTGGCTCTTAAAAAGGCTTGGAAAGAAATATGAGAATCCTTGAAGCCATTCAATTTGAATTATTTGAGAGCTGGCAGCCTGACAAAAAGAAATAGAAATCTTTTTTCTTCTTTAACAAGTCCTGAATATTTGCTAATAGTTGGTATTTTATCCATTATATTAAAGACTCATCATGAGCTCCTGCTCTGAATTTGCTTTAGCCATTGATTATTAATGTCTCACATATTGTCATGTGAGACATTATTACTCAATGTCTTTAGTAGGTTTAACTCAGTAAAATTTGCAATTGCTGCTCCTTGGACAGTCTTTATTTTGCCTGTGTTCATACAACTCAGGTGGAATTTTCAACCCAAGAGGTATTAAGGGGAGCGTCAGTATTGACCTTAAAGGCGGCGGAATTACAATCCTGAAATCAGAATGAATACCTAAAAGAAGATCTGAAAGAGGACCAGAAAGCTGTCTCATGTGAAACAGTCAGGTGTTAGGTTTTAGCTTGTACACATGTAATAGTATAGATTAAAAAATACATCTTCCTCAATTCTAACAGCTGTATTTTTATTTTGTAAAAAATAGGGACCCTGCCCTAGATGCTTTCTTGAAGGTTTTACTGATACTTTTAAATGTATTGGTTCAAAAATGCTGATAACCTTTTGTTAAATGACTTACAGTTTCTGTCAAGATAAATGAAAATAGCAAATCATGATGCTCTTAGAAGTTGGCAATTACAGTGGCTTCCCCAAAAAAATGTAAGGCCAGTACCACTTAATAAGCTATTATTATTTGTACAAATATGTTTCTCTTCTAACTTTATTCTTGGCATTTTAATGAAATTGCCAGTTGACTGTTACAAATATATGTCATGCTGATGCATTCTTTATCTTCAACCTTGAAACCTCTCAAGATAAACTGAGATATTGCACCAAGTATCGCAATTTATTTGTAATGTCAAAATTTCCCTAAGTATCAAAAATCTATATGAAGAATTGATTAAAAATTCTCCAGGTGAAGGGGCTTGAAAGCTAATCTGTGCAAGTAACATACAGACCACTTACTGATAAAGTAAAAATAAAGACTGACAGCTTCACAGAAGAAATCAATTTCACAGTTAATCTACAAGGCTTGTAGATGAAGGCTTGTGGGGGTGATATAGTGTGATACGCTCCGCTCTGTGATGTGAACCTTGACTTCTAACAGCTGTGGGAAGCAGAGTTGCTATTTATAGTCTGTAATGGGAATACACGTACTGCGATAAGCATGGGGATTTTATTTTCTTTAATCTTCATCTTGTTGCCTTGTCTCTCAGTTTAAAAAAAAAATAAAAAAACCCAAACAACAAGGATAAAACAGCAGGAGGGATCAGCAAAGCAGCTAAACTAGAAGACTGACAATAAGGCAGTGGATAATATTTATACATCTGGGTGTCTGGCAGAGCATAACACAACTATAATAACCACCAGAAGCTTCTGAGATAGCTGTTTTTCCGTATCCAGGGTTGGTCATAATTAAAGGTGCTGTGTCCGATGATGCCTGCGTGTCCTCTCAGTCACCACATACCATACACAAGTAGTCCACGCAAGAGACTGTGCTGCTTGGGATGAGTGTGCAGTTCAGAGTGGAGTAACGCGAGGGGGTGACTTGAGGAGGCAAAGTGCTAACACAGGGTATGGTGTACAGCTATGAGGAAGATGGCATTTAGGAAACAGAGGAGAAAGGAACACTCCTTTTTATTTATTTATTTATTTATTTTCCCAATCTTTTGGCATCCAGCTTTATCAGATGTCTCAGCTTCTGTTCAAACCTACTCTTCCTTCCCAGAATAATATTTTCTTCCCCTGGAAAGCAGGCCATCTCTGAACTATTGACTTTTAGTTCTAAGAGTCTGGAAAAATTTCAGTCTCCACATTATACTGAAATATTTTCTGATTTTTGTTTTACCATACAAAACCATCTGTTAAATTTCTGATGATGAGATCATCATATTTTATTTTCTACTGATACCAAAAAATCAGAGAGCCTTTCCAAGCGGTCTAAGACTCAAAGTTAATGACGTAAGGTTTATAAAGTCCAACTGGTACACAAGCCACGATCCTGAGCAGAATTGAGACAACAGAAAATGTAACATTTTTATTTGTGTTTCATGCTTTATAGTGGTAGCTATCCTGCTCTACATGGCTGGAGACCAGAAACAACTAATGATTTCAACTGTGGTGAAATCATGCCACTGTAGTAAGGGATGTGCCACCTGTGTTTCAGACTGTCGTCTACATTTACTTTCTGGGAAAAGGTTTTAGAGGTTGGTAGGCCTTTAGCAGTTGTGGCAGTTAGCAGATTGGAAAATGAAGCTATACCCATGTAAACTAGATGAGGTACAACTGCTAGTGGAAAAGACATTCAATATCACAACTAACTTAGCAGCGTGGATTAAGTTAGTTGAGACTTGAAAGTCAGAATTAGATGGCTTTACTTGGCAGTTTAAATAGAAGTTAGGGCCTTAACGAAATAGCTACTATAGCTTCAGTGCGATGACCATTTAATTCTCTTTGTGCTTGCTTCCATGAATCTGAAAAAACAGACTGTTTTGTAGAGCTGATAAAAGTGCATCAGTTCAGCTTGAACTTTTAAGTTCCTTATAAAAAATATTCACAGACTCACAAAAGGGTTGAGGTTGGAAGGGAGCTCTGGAGGTCAACTGGTCCAACCCCCTGCTCAGATGAGTCACCACCAGCAGACTGCCCAGAACAATGTCCAGGCAGCTTTTGAGTATCTCATCTCCAAGGATGGAGATTGTGCATCGATTACTTCATGTCTCCCATTGTTTCTTAAAAATATTCTGAAGCAGGATAAGCATTTTTGAGAAAGCCCCCAAGACAGTTTTGACTGCTTCAGAGCTGTGAAATACACAATGATTACACAGCTCACTGTACAGAGGGGTCACCTGAGAGTCTGCATTGAGATTCGTCTTTTCCTGAACACACCAGAATGGTCCAGTTATGTCTTAAGTTTAATATTTTCTTCCTACTGTGTTTCATTTGTGTCACTGGCAGAAATCTCCCAAGGAGTTTCATGAGCAGTTATAGCTTTTTTATGAGTTTTCAAATTGTATTTCCAGTCCAGCCTCTTTATCAAACAGACAGCAGTTTGCTGACAGCATTCACTGCTTCATTTCAAACACTCCACTTACCACCTTGTGTCTGCTGGATGCTTTCCCTGTCTTTTACAAAAAGCTTAATCTGAGATACCAAACAGCGCTCTTAGTACTGAGGATGTATTAGTCAATATGGTGACAAATAAAAAGCTTGCACACGTCTATTACAGTGGACAAATCTGCAAATGAAAAACTTACTTAGCAGCAATTTCTTACAGCATCAGGAAATTACACTGATTTTAGGGCAGAGGATTTCTTTCAAGTGAATAAATAAATAAGCCTTAATATACAATTCTATCATATATAGTTAATTCTATTTTATGCTTTTATTAAACTATGTCAGTTGGGTTTATCATTGAATAATGGCACATTAACAGGGAAAATCAGACTGTTAGGCTGTTCATTTGTTACACAGGACAAAATTAGAGCACCTTTTCTTTCAATTGACAGATTTGGACCTTTTATACAGTGTGTGTAGTATCCTGGCAGGGATGTGTCTTTTTATACCTCACGGAAACAATTGTTTAATTGCCATTTGCCAACTACAAAGATCCATATGGTCAGTGGAAGTGTTAGGAGTGAAAAACATGCTGAAAACTAATGACTGCATTTTTTCATGTGCCTTCTATTAAATTAACTGGCAGAACTGATGCACTACCCCAGACCAAAGATCCAGGGATCAGGTGGAATGTTCTGTGGCTGTGTTGGCACTGACCATCTAATCCATTCAGAAAGGGTGACATTCTCAGTAAGTTATGAGAATGTAGGTGTCTGAATTTGCACAAGTATAATGCTGTCTTCCCTTGTACTATCACGCACAATTAGAAATTGATAGCTAAGTGCTGCAGCCTGACTTACCCAAAGCAGAAGATAGCAATACTGGACCCAGCATCAGCAATGGGAGTGCAACAACTTCACAATTACCGCAAAGGGGGCTCTGGGGGCAATTTCTGTGCAAAGAATAATAGGGCTGCTTATATTCCCATACCTGTGTCCTATACATTCAGCAGTATGCAAGCCAGCATGCACATGGCTCTATGTCCAGCAATTTGAAAGTATTTCTGAGGCTATTGTCAGGCCACTCAAAACAAACTAACAGATGCAGTTTAATTTTGCAATTACATTTCAAGAGACCAAAAAAACCCAAACTGGTAGTTGCGTAAGTAGTAGTTAGGTTCTATTACTAATATTTATAGAATCATAGAATCATGGAATGGTTGAGGTTGGAAAGGACCTTAAAGATCATGTAGTTCCAAGGCCCCTGCCATGGCCAGGGATGCCTCCCACTAGACCAGGTTGCTCAAAGCCCCATCCAACCTGGCCTTGAACACTTCCAGGGATGGGGCCTCCACAACTTCCCTGGGCAACCTGTTCCAGTGCCTCACCACCCTCACAGTGAAAAATTTCTTCCCGAGATCTAATCTAATTCTACCCTCTTCCAGTCTGAAGCCATTACCCCTTGTTCTATCACTGCATGCCCTTGTTCTGCTGTAATTTTATAAAAGATTAAGAGAGAATTAACAAAAACTATGAAAAATCTCTTTGAGGGCATTATTCCATAGGAACAAGGCAATAATAATTGTGTTTATGAAAATGAGAACCTCAAAGAAGATATATTTGCCTATGGAGACAAATCCAAACTGTACAGTTGAAAGGATGTGGAACTACAAAAGTACTAGAGAGTGCTAAAAAACTACAGACAGAAGTAATTAGAAACCTAGATGAAAGAAGTAGCCTAGACAGAGGAAAGAAAAAGTTAATCTCTCCATCTATGCTGAATAAAGGTTTTTTTATTGCTACTTGATCGAAAAGCAAAGATATTATTTTCTCTGTTAATATTTAATATCTTGCTATTGTACATATCAGAGATATGAATAGATGTGTTAGTAAAGTCAGCTAAATATTGGTTTTCTGTATTCATTTCCGTTGTCTGGCTTCTAAATGCCTATTCAGTGGCTGTCCAGTAGATTCAGGAATCATAGCTGGTTTATTACTTGTTTCTGCTTAAGGCCCAGGCTGCAAATCTCTCTCCTGTAGTTTACAGAACCGTTGCATTGTGCTTCGTGTCAGTCTTCCACATGTGAGGGCAATTAATCTGTCCTGCGACAATCTAGAAGAAAATATCTATTTCATATCTATTTGGATATCTAAATAAGTGTTTAGGAATTATTTTGTCAGAAAGGCCACTGCTTTTCTCAACAGAAAAATATACATTATATCTCATTTCTCTAGGGTTCACCACTTTTGATGCCTTTTTCAAATATTTTGTAAAGTGTTAAATGGCTGTTCAGAGCGGTCATCGAGTTTACCCCACACAGGTTTGCTTATATTTTATCACACATTAAGTGAGTTTCCAAGTCTTCAGACGCTTGGAAGGCTGGAGCTGCTGTGTGTTGAATCAGTTCTTCTTCACTACTTGCATAGGCCAGGTTGCAGCTGTGTCTGGATCATCTTGCAGTCCTTAATGTTTTCATTCACAGGGTTTGAGTGATGCAAGAAACACCAGTATCTCTGCTTTGTGGGTGGAAAATAAAAAGCTTAAAGTTTAGTTAGGGGCATTTAAAAAAAAAAAACAAAACAGTACGTGTATCTCTGAAAGAAGGCTTTAGGCAATGTTTAGCCTTCAAATCCCCAACTGCAATCCTAAGAACCTCTCCACAGCTGCTATCTCATAATGCATACACCTAAACTCACAGCCCCCTCAGTCCTCCAGACCCTTAAGTCCTCCTACACGTACCCAGAAACATTTCTGCTTGGACAAGGCTGACCAGCTCAGCATCTTTCAATTTAGAGATCAGATACGTAAGACTTTTTGGTGCAGGCAGATACACAGCCCTGCACAAAGGCCATAGACCAATGCAGGGTCATAGAATCATAGGACAGTTTAGGTTGGAAGGGACCTTCAAGATCACCTAGTTCCAAACCCCCTGCCACGGGCAAGGACACCTCCCGCTAGACCAGGTTGCTCAAAGCCCCATCCAGCCTGGCCTTGAACACTTCCAGGGATGGGGCATCCACAGCTTCCCTGGGCAACCTGTTCCAGTGCCTCACCACCCTCACAGTGATACCTAATCTAAATCTACCCTCTTCAGGTTTAAAACCATTACCCCTTGTCCTATCACTACACTCCCTTCTTTCTTATAAATAAGTGGCTTTTTTTTTTTTTTTTTTAATAAGATCGAACAAGTGAGAGCTCTTGCCAAATAAAAGCAGAGTGAAATGTGGCTGGGAAAATATGTCTGGTATAAATTTCACTGGCCTGGCTTTGCAGTTCTGGACCCTTCTTTCCAAATCCACTTTGGACAAATCAGCACTGCTGGGGCCAGCATCAGTAAGTTTTCTGATACTGTTTCAAGCTTCAGGAGGTTAACTCAAATGCAACTGGACTTCTTGTGCTTCACCACCATTTATTCTCCATTGGTCAATGACCCTGAAAAAAATGGAGGGAAAAAGCCCATCTGGTTATGGGCTGTAAGATTTGTATGCAGGAACTGTACGTGAGTTAGCACCTGTGTATGCTTTCATGACTGATACATAGTAAGGTCTGCAAAATCATCACTTCTGAAAGACAGAACAGACACTGAATAATGAATTTGGTTCTTCCTTCCTTCAGTGAAGCAGCGGAGTGAGCTCAGTTATTTGGTAGTCTCTTGTTACCGTCATTCCACAGTGGGATTTTTTTTTAACATTTTGTATTTGTTCTCCTATTTATGCTGGTGACCAGCAGCCAATACCCTGACCTGGCTAGTTCTGTTGACTGCTGTATGGAATACTTAATCTCATATTGCCACTGATACCTTTTATAGCAAATCTAATTTAATTACTGATTTTTTTTTTCCTCCTCTGTGCTTTTTGCCTTAGAGTGATTTCTGGAGATGTTTACCAGTAACTGATTTCTTTACTAAAATATCATTGCTTCTTCAGTATTTTGAAAATTTTAGCTAATATATGAGCTTGCGAAAAGATTCCTTCCTTGCACTTTGTTGGAAGCAATTCTTGCTAATATCTACAAAGTTTTTGCTCATGGACTATAGGCATCGGTTTTGGTATTCTGACTTTCAATAAGCTGAATGAGAAATCTGGAGCAATCATTATGGGGACAGCAGATTTCAGTGATGAGTAACTGAGTTGCTAGAAGGGTGAAATCTTAGCCACACTGAAGAAGTCTCCCAGATGTAGAAGGCCCTTCGTATGCAAACCTCATTCCAATTTGGAGTCTATACCAATAACTGACTGTGGTGAAAAAATTGGATGTTGTGTCTTGAATGTCTAAGGGGTTGAGAGCTCTTTTGCTATGAATTGTATACATAATGATACCCCACAATTTTAATGAAAAAAAAAAATCCTAATTAGAATCAAGGGCAATGTATCTTCTCACAAAGCCAGAAATATTATACTCCACAAAATTAATATGTATTTCTCTCAGACACTAGAGGAGAGTAATGTTTCACTAATTTGGCTGAATCTGCCCGTTTTCCAGTTCTTTCCACTTCCTTCTAAGCAAATAATTTATTTCAAATTTGGCAGCTTTCTGTATTGTGGTCCTCAACACCCTCCAAAAATTTGTTGGCAGATAACAAATTTTAAGCCAAGTCTGACTCAGAAGGTTTTTTTTCTCTGATAACTGTTTATATCTCAGGGTAAGAGAAGTTCTGAAGGTGAGACATTTGTGAAGAAATAATAGGGAAAATAGCCACTAAAAATCATTCTTCGTGGCTATTTACAGTAGCTATATGTTAAAAATATCTGCTGCTTAGGCTACTGTATTGGTAGCCTTCATTTTCAGAACAGATGTCTTTAAGTTTCAGAAACAGAGAAGAAAAGGTATTGGAAAACCTTTTAGAGATAGCGCTTTTGTTTTCTGTCAGATGACTGACTCTAAATGGATGATGCTATTATAGAAACATCGTCCTGTAGATCTAAAATGTTGTAGGAATATCAGATGGGAATAGGAGCTGATTTTTATCTTTAAGGGAAAAAAAAAAATTTTCATGTAATTCAAATGAGAAACCATTAAAATATATTCTAGCTGTTGGGAGTCTGGGATTTTTGTGTGTGTGTGTTTTATGAATCTATAAAATAGCCTGTGCTTTTCCTTTGAGTATTAGGGTCCATGTTTATGGTTACTGAGCTTATTTACTTTCTAATCAATGTGCTAATCACTTTCAAGGTGGGGGCTATTAGCAAGTCATTATGAGCTAGCAGCAAGTAAATTAAATAGATGTAAAGAGCCACATGGTTCCTCATTTGCTTAGAACAGTAGCTCTGCAGGGGAAAGGTGCAAGGCTTGAAGAAACGCTGGCAAGAAGTAATTTTGTGTAATGCTGGAAATACGAAGTTTGCTATGTTGCCAAACTTCTGTTTGACTTCTTCAAGGGCTCTGAATAGCGATGTATCGTATGTAGCCACGCTGTGATTATCTGGTGACTGTGCTATGATTGCATTTCTTTTGCAACAGGAATACATGCAAAGTTAAGTGGTTAGCCTCCGGACCATTCCCTAGTGTCTAGGACTGGTCCTAGGTGGGGGTTTTCAGGGCTGAGGGGAAAGCCAGAAAGCCATACGCAGCCTCTTTT
>VYXH01011223.1:0-22217 GCA_013397275.1 Burhinus bistriatus | reverse complement strand
ATTTTTTCCCCTGGGAGTCCTGCTTCCTTCTGTGCAAGCAGGAAACAGTATCGGACAAATGAGTTACTGCCAAATTTCATGACTTGCAGTTTGGACTAGATCCCTCTGAATACTAGCTGTTGTCAGTTTTGGCTCTAGAAGTCCATTGTAAACGAAAAATAATATAAAATCTGCACCCACATTTTTAGTGGGTGCTCACAAGGTTCTGTTGTAGCCTGGACTGAAGGGTTGGTTTATGGCTTTGTAACCTGTTAAATGTCTACAGTATGTGTGTTGGTGGAATATTACTGGCAGTATCTGGTATGTGTTCTATGGATGCAGTATGCTAAGGCTCACTTAAAATGTCACAGGGAAAAATGGAATCAAATCCAGAAATACTAAGTCTCAACTTTTATCAAATAAACTGAATTGTCTGTGGTTAGGGAAGAAAGAGGACCCTCAAAACAGACACATTTTTTTCTGTTTTGCTTGAGCATGATGTGTGCTGTCTTTAATTAAACTGCAAAACGTTAATTGTGTGTATCTTCATATCTTAAGATTTCAGTAAAAGTGAATACTGAATATAGGGTGAGCAGTTCAACTGAAAGCTTGCTAATGAGGCTTAACTCGGGGTATTCTGTTACCTGGCTTTTCCCAAAGTCTTCCTCTGTTCTTTTTACCACTTAGCAGAGAATCTTCCTTTAACATCCTTGACTAGGTATGAATAAAAAATAAAACTTGGCTTAGAAATATACACCCCATGAAATTTCAAGCACACAGAGGCACGCCTGCTGTCAGACGTGCCTTCAGCGACCAAGGAGTTACTTGTGAAGAAATCTGATTTCGTTTGGTCTGATCAACAGTAGCTGTGAATACGTTGTAGTTTGGAGCCTAATTAGGTGATTGTTAATTGCTTAATGTGTTAAAGAAAAGTTAGTGATACATAAGAGAGTTTCTGATGCTGATCTCAAAAACCATGAGTAATCCTCAGGATCCGCAGTGGGACCATGGTTGACTCAGCTCTGTATAATATCTATAAACCTATTAGCAAAGCAAGAAGCTGATGAATTATTCTGGAGAGAACTCAAGGGGAAAGTGATTTCCTCTCTCATTAATCAAGACAGAGCAATAAATACGGTCTTACTTTGATTTGGTTTCCCTGGTAGACTGCAGGTTTTTTGTTGACCTCTATTATCTTCTCCTTCAACACCTCCTCTGTGCTTACCCTGCCAGCCAGCTGTGAGCCAGAAATTGCATAGGCTCTGGCTCTCGTTCAAGCAGAGAGCAATTATAATGCATTGGATAATTTGGCAAGGCAGAAGGAACCAAATCACAGGTAAGTTAAGGCTAGGGGAAGTCCAGCAGGTGTGGTAGAAGCTTGCTTTGACTGGAAGCCTGGATGGAGGAAGGGATGGGTTACGGGAGCAGAGCCACTGCTCTGGGCAGAAAATGGTTCTTAAACTGTCCTTGGATACAGACCAGCACAGGGTAAGCCTTCTCACAGTGACATTTAAGGAAGCAGAACAGAGTTTGACATCAAAAGGGATATTTTCTATCCCTCTTCTCATTTCGGGGGCAGAGATGCATAAAGCTTTCCAGAACTGGGAGGCAGGAAAATAATGAGTTGGGATCAAACAACGGTCACCTTATGTAATGCTTGACCTTTCTACCTTATTTCTAAGTAGCCATTAAGTTGTAATTAGTCTGACTTAGAAACAAAGAACTATTTGAAACAGAAAGAGCTGCGTTTGAAAATGTCAAAAATGATGTGTTTGACCTCAAAACCTTTTCTTCAATGTTTTTGTTATTTTACTGGAATCAAATACTTTCTGCAAAGATACATTTTCCACTATGAAAATACTTAAAATTAGACATACCCAGAGTTGTTTTTTTTTTCAGAGATCTCCAAGGATGTCAGACCATATATGAAGGACCTTGTGTCTTCTTTTGCTATAGAGATAATAACAAACCACAGATATGTTATTTTTAAATCAAGAGGAGGTATACAGATGCTAGTGTTTAAATCACACTATTTGAAATCAGCATGCCTATGTACTCTGCTGAAAATTAACTGTGTTTTAGCATCCTCACTATACTTTTTTTGTAGGTGTGAAGCTGGTGTGTGTACCAATATTGGACAGTACAGCTTGTCGATGGCCTGGCAGAACCGATAACTGGAATGTTTTTGTTTGACTGAAGAATGGTATGTGCTAGCCTACTGTGCTCTTATAAAGGAAGTAATTTTCTGCGTCTCCATAGTCAGTCTTTAGTAGTATTTATCTCAATTGTAAATGCAAAAGATTTTGCTGGTTCTTCTGTTGTAATTTCTTCTCAGCAAGCATCAACTGAAAATTAGAATTTAAGACTTCCTACTGCCAAAGGTATTAATTTTCATAATATTTGGTGTTCTGTCAAAAATGGAAAAGTCTCACCGTGAAGACTTTTACAATTGACAGTTATATCTGCAATTTACAATTCAGTCCAGCCAGTATCAGATAAAGAATAACATATTTGGATATCGATTTCAATGCTATATTAATGCGGATACAAACCGCTCAGTATAAAGAAATGTTTTCCTTGCACTAGAATCAAACTGAAGATGAACATCTTTATCTTCAATGGTAAGAAGGCTTTTTTGCTTTGAAGATCTGGAAGCTACATGCAATTGCAGCATGAACCATATAGGCATGGTCCTTTCAGGGTGAGCTCTAATGTCTCTTCACAAGGGAAGCTCTGACTTAGCCACCCTGCAAGGAACTGGTTTGGTGACCTGGGCTGGTGTAGCTTGTGAAACATGCTTCAGGAATATACACGTGTTAAGTCTATGACTTCTTTTTTTTTTTTCTTTGAAGTAGAGCCCATCTTCTAGAAAGTGAAGCCATTTGTATTTAATGTCTGCAAGTAATGGAGAGTCCTCATGTCTGTAAGTCATTTTAGTGTGTTTTTGTCACTGCTAGTTATGCATTATTTCCAGTCTAATCTTGTCTGGATTTGGTGTACAGTCTATAGAGCTCATCTGTGTCTGTCTTAAAGACCCATCTACTTTTCTGCATTTGTCCAGGTTACCTTTACTTAAATGAAATTCCCTTCACAGCATAGCTTCGTGACTGTTAACCCATCATTACTGCTTCTCCCTCCCCACTGTTTCAAAGTAGTCATGCCAGCTCTCAGCCTGTTCCTGCTTTCCTAGTGGTAATACATACCTTCATGTTGGCTGTGCAATGAACCTGGCAAGTAAATGGATCTAAGTTAAAACAGACTTCCTTTTGATTTTAGCTCTTGTCTTTTAACTAGCCTGCTTAAAAGTGCCTCACACTGAAAACTTGTGCTGGGCCCAAAATGACTGCTCAGCAAACAGGCAGGAGGGCTTCTTTCAGGTGCAGTACCAGCTTAAAACAATGGGGAAGTAACAGCACTAGTTTGCTGCTAGAAGGCCTGCTTTTTGGGCATGGAAGGTAGTGGGGTTTTTTCTGAATGCAAGTTGGACAGATCAAAAAACAAACTACAAATCCAAACTAAAGACTTCCCACAGGCTCACGTGAGAGCAGAGATTCATCGGTTTGTACTTATGTACTCTTGGTTACCTCTAGTAGAGATAGCCCTCTACTTGGCCAAATAACTTCGTGCTTGGTTATCAGCATGGGTTGTGGTATAATCTGGTTTTTCCTACCCTTCCCCTCTCTGTTCTGAAGCATGGATTGCTCTAAGTCATCATCTGGCTTTTCTAGCTTTCTAAAGGTGCCTTGCTCGAAACCTATGTGAAGGAAAGATTTTTTTCATTGTGCTTACTATTCCGTAATACCTGTAATCCTTGACCAAAAGCATTGGGGTTTTGTGCTCTCAGCAGCTATTTCATCTGAACCGCACTTTCCCAGAGGTCACGCTCGGGTTGATTCTAGCAGCTGTGAGATAAAGAAGAGAGAAGTTCAAGCAATGAAGTAGTTCAAATGTCAAAACATATTTTTGAAAGGCAATTAGAACTGATTATTTGCAGAGTTCATGATCATACTGTGGCCAGCAGTATGAAAAACACCTACTGAGGTTAATAGTTTCCTCCATATTGTACCAGATAAGCAATTTGAATGTCTCTGGGAAACAGTCCTTCGTGGCTGTCTCTTTTAATGAGCTTTCAAAACAATTGCCCAAGTCTCTATTTCAGATGCCAGAAAGTCTTCAACTTTACTGCCAATTGAGGAAAATACAATAACATCAGGTTAAAGCACCCTTGAGATTCTTTGCTGGCTGACAAAGCTGTTAGTGTCTATTTAGAGCACAAGCACCTGGGCTGGTTTTTTGGCGTGTGCTGGTTTTTTTTGTTTGTGGTTTGCTTTTGCTTTTTGTGTTTGTTTGGGGGGGTGTGTGTGTTTGTGTGGTTTTTTTGTTTGTTTTTGGTTTTTTTTTGTTTTTTTAAATCAAAGGCACAGAAAGCATAACTAAAAGAGCTGGGTACTCAACATCTTGGCAAGCCAGGCCCATCAAAAGTGTACAGAATCATTAATGGCTTATTTTGATCAAACATCATTTTATAGTGAAATGACTTTTTTCAGTAAACATTAACTAGATGTAAATGTGTTCTATTGTGGTTGCAAAGTATGGGACTTGAAGAGGAGGTCTTGGTAGTCAAAAAAGTTTTAAAAAAAACCTCCAAGTCTAGTAAATCAATCAAAAGATGAAAAGGGGTGGGCAACAGGGAAGATCAGTGCAGTCATGCAGCAAGAGAAATATGCCGTAAAGAGGTTTTATACAGCAGACCTGTGTGTACAAAAGCAGTGCTCAGTTCTCTCACCAGATTCTTTAATGGTATGTGTTTGCCACCCATGAAAGGCGTTACAGTATTTCTTTCTAATTCTACAATGCTTCATATGGATGGTAGCAAGGTAAGCGAGGCTAGCGGGGGCCATTTAAAAAGAGCAGTCATCTTCTGTAGCTCCTATATAGACATAAGTACACACCAATTCCCATCGTCATGCAACCAAGAGCAGCATGAGCTGTGGGCCTTATACAAATGAAGTGGGTTATCTTGTGGGTCAATGGGAGCTTTTTCCTCATCAGGAACTAGAAGGATATCCAGTGTCACTCCGCTAGCGGCTAAAAAACACGTCTAAGTCCCACCTTGCTTTACTGGATCAACTCTTTCTTGATTTTGAACAGCTGGTTTCTTCCTAGCTGCACTGTCAAAGAACAAAATAGATGTGATGCCAACTTTAAAGACTAATAAAAGTAGCTTGTTTATACTGGAGCACTATTGTATTTGTAAACTCAAGAGAACACATTAAATAGCGGTAGTCCAAGATCCCCTATACTCTGTTTCAGGCACAGCCTGGAGAAGTTGTTTCTTGACTAATAAGTTAATCATAAAGTCTTGCTCATTCAGCTCCTTGGTTATGTGCCATGGGTGTCAGGACAGCAGACTTTTGTGATCTTGTCTCATGCTTTCTGACATATACCAACTAAGGCATCTTAGAAATTATAAGCCAAAAAAGAAAATTCAGTGTCTTAAAGGAAATCACCCATTCAAAAGAAAATTGGTATTTTAATCTTCCACTTCTTACAAAATAATAAGTGCTTATTTAAAGATTCCTCACAGAAATTTAAGCAAATAAATAATGAAATGCTTTAGAAATAAGAGCAGAGATTACAGGATTTCTGTTTCATGTAAGCAAATTATTTCCATGCGTGTAATGACTGCCTAACAAATAGGCACTTGAGCACGCAAGTGGTAATTATATATGGTAATGTCTTGTTCTTATCTACCAAATCATGCATCTTGCATGCATAAGTGCTTTTTCTGTAGGAACATATTTGTGTAACCTCTGCCTAGGGCCTTTTTCTCTGTCTTCTGTCAGCTCATGGGATTGGGTTAATCCAGCTCATGTCATTGGGTGCTCGGTGCTCTCTGCAGCTTTTGCCTATTTGATTCAATTTGCTTATTCTTGAAAGACTATATTTTCAACAGTATTTTATGAATTAAATAATGAAGTTCCAATTTTTAATATTTTCTGTAGCAGTTTTTTAAAGAGGCTAATTTCTGGTTTTATTAGGAACTAGAGAAAATGGAGAAGGAAGAATCAGAGGTGCAGGTCCTTCAAAACCCTGAGAAGTCAGGGCTCTCTGTAAGGACCTACTGTCTGCACTCAGGAGAGCGTTACCCTCCCAGGTCTGCATCTACATTGTATTAGTGCTTTATTAAATACCCTTCCCCAGCCTACCTATTGTTTCTGGGCACTGAGAACTTCAATGTATATTTTGGTTGAAGAGCTCTTGCTCGAACACTACATTACACATGGACTGCCTGGTTGCTCTGGAAAATACTAGTCCATGCAGCGTATCTCTTGTGTGTGAGAAAATGCAGGCTGTTAGTCATGAAACAAATCAAAAGGTGATCTGTACTGCAGTTTTCTCATTTGAAGAAAAAAACCCTTTAAATTAAGAATGTTAATTTTAATGTTTCTCAACACATACAATTTCAAATGAAATAAAATCAAGTCACAAGCCTTCGAATATGTAACAACACGTAAAGAGCAGGAGAAGAGTGAGGAGTGGGTGGGTATGGTGGTGACTCTGCTGTTCAGTAAAGGAACATCTGATGGTGAGCAGTAGGTGCTAATTTCTACCCTTTTAAACCTCTTCTTTTATAATGGGCCAAATCCATAACCTTCATTCAAAGAGCAGAATTAACTGAGTTCCTGTATAGTTGTACTATAATGGGTGATGGACTCTTCCATCCTTATGGGAAAGTCTGCTTTAGTCTGAAAACTGTGTCTCACCTTGAACTATTACAAATTAATTAAGGGTCTAACTTAGACACAAACAAGCCAGGTAGATCCTGAGACTCTTCGGTAGTCTAGCTTGGGTTTTACCTGTATAGAGCTACCTCCCTCCCCTGCCTCTCTCTCGTCTTCGTGATATTAGCACCTTTCTTGATGTGTTGTTTTTTGAAGTCTTTGTTAAATCCTGTTCTTGTAAGCTTTCGAAGAAAGCTCTGAACCCAGTGTGCCTTCTGGTCATGTATTGCTCTGTTCTCACAACACTTCCTGTGGTTCAGCATAACTTCTGTATGTATGCAAGATGTTTTATTCAGAAATTATACTGGAGTATTGATGTTTCCACATCCGTCTTCAGTCGCAATGTTTCTGTAGAAGCTGAACTGAAGGAAACGAGTCTGCATGAAAGAGATTCTTCTGTCTTGCAGAGAAATCCTCTTTAATTTGAATGTTGAGTGTGGCTTGGTGCCAGTACATCAAGCTGTGTTGCAACACAATGAAGTATAAAATAGGACCTTAGCTGTATGAAATTGCTCTGGTCTCTTCCTTGCACTGTGTTGTTCTCACAAAACTGAATGTGGAAGGAAACTAATTAGTACAATGAAATGTTGGAAGCTGACTTCTCTGGTCTGTTAGACCATTTCAAGATGTGCTTCTCCAAGTAGGGGATAGCTGCTCCCACTGCATGAACCATTTTCTTCCAACAGATGTCTGCTGAGAAAGGTAACCGAGGCCCGTCCACCTGGTTCTGTTCCAATGTTTTACCTTCCCAGGTGCTTCATATTACAACCAGCAAAGTGAATAGCCTCAGAATAAAGAATATTTTACAACGTTTATAATTTTAGCAGTCCAGAGAAACCTCATGGTGGTATGCATGTTGTACATGTTTAATTGGAGCAGTTACACCTTTATGTTCTCAGGAATATTTTTAGGAGTATTTATCTGAAAGAACTGCTGCATTGAGTGATTAATTATGTAATGCCTACAAATGTAATTGCCAGCTACATTTTAATTAGGCATCTCTTAACTTCATGTTTCAAAATGAATGTAGTAATCATTAAATTATAGGGTTTTGTCCCTTTACTGTATATGAGATGCTACCTAGTCTCTATACAGGCATGATTTAAAAACTATTTCCTATAACAGCCAACAGCTTGGCATTCATAGGCATGTAGGAGATTGTGATGGTGCAATAGACCAGAATGTAACTTGAGGGTCTAACATGAAAGAAAGAAAAGGTGGAGAGCAATGGACCAGAACACAATAGTATGCCTGGTCCCCATGGCTCCTGCCATTTGAAGATAATAACTATAATTGATCACTCCTGACAACATACAGATTGTGGCCACGGCGGGGGGGATACAAGGACCCCAAGATCTAGCAAGTTGCATAATTGGCAGAAAGTACTGGAATATTCCATTGTCCGAGCTGGGACAGAGTGGAAAAGTACCTCATGAAAGTCAATTATCTCAAATCCTGTAAGTAGTCATTCTAGTAAAGACCCTTTGAGCTCCTCCGGATCCCAGCGGACTGTGGCCAGTACCTCCCCTGAGTTGGGATGCTGCTCAGGCAGACACCTTGAGGATTAGAAGGCCAGGGCGAGTCAACCCCTCGTGAGTCTCAATGATCGCCCTTGAGGAAAGCTGATGCATTGTGAGTATTTACTCTAAACTCAGGAAAAGGGAAATTTTTAACTATAGGCTAGCCTCTCTTTCATCCACCTCTCCACCTGTATGTTCATGATATACACATTAGCTTTATGGATGTGGATGTTCTTCAATTTGTCCATGCATGCATAGGAGTCAAAAGGGGTACTCGCTGGCCCATTAGAGTCGTGCGATACTAAGGGATCTTTGATCTCAGCGGTCATAGACCAGTGGGTCTGTGTGCACACTTATATGCTTTGCTCATATGTATATGCATTAGAGATCTGTGCTTTTGCCCATATGTGTATTTACTCATTTGGAATACCTTATAGTAAGTGAGTGAGAATCTTGCCATCTTTGAAGCTGTAATTAAGTCGTGGTTCAATTATTTTATTAAATCACTTTGTAAACCTCTAAACCAGTTAATGATTAAGTAGTGCTAAAATTCGACCTCTTGATCTACCTTAAATCAGTAATAAATTTTGCATCACTGCTAAATCATAACCATGTCAAATATTTCCATTTGCGGCAAAGATCCAGGTTTAATTCCGTATCTGAAGGGCCTTGGTGACTTGAATCAATCCTGGCTAAGTGACCCAATTTCTGGGCTATTTGGGAGGTGCATGGAAAGATTGTTTTGGGGGCCTGAGGCTGAGGAATATTTGATGTCCCTTTGCATGGGTGAGAAGAGGAACACTCTGAAAGGAGCTCCATTTTGCTCTGAAGCAGAGTAACTTCCAGACAGATACCAGTCTTTCAGAGGGCAGATTCTTCTTTTGCTTAATTTGTCTAACACTTCTAAAATGCTGGGGTCTCTGAAATGCAATTTTTATCCACTCACAATGATAAGAAAACTACTACTAGATCTTGGTAGCAGTTATTTACATAAAGACTTAGAGTAAGTGAAAGTTTTCTTTCCCTTTGAGATGCTATCTCTGACAGCTTACAATAAATCTCAGAGAAATAAATGTTTATGTTCCTACAGAGGTCTCATGCTATTCATCTTTGGAAGCATGAGTTTGTCTTTTTGAACTGTGTAACTTCTGCTTTACCCAGCCAGTTTCTGTGCAACTCTAGGGAGTACAAAAATGTTGGCCTTTCTACAATGCCAAGATATAAAACTGACAAACTGGGAAGATGAAATAACATGGATTTAATGGAGAAAAATATCTGAGTTGAACTTGTCCATATTTCAGATGCTGCACTTGATTTGTTACTGTGGCTTAATTTAAATGTGTTTCCTAAGTGATGTTTGCATTTGCCAGTGAAGTTTATTCAGTCTCAAATGAAGTTAAGAGCACAAAAAATTCTAAGCATCATTTTTAACCTTTATGTTAATGTTTCATCACTGTCAGATGAAAGACACCATCCAGTGGAAAACATTTGTTTATAACAATTCAAGATCAAATCCTAAATCGTTATAGCAGGCCTAGAATCAGTGCACAGCTGGAATGTGAGCATCACTCCCATACGCTGAAGTGAATGGAGGCGGAAGAGTGAGCCAGGAGGCTCTTGCCGGCTTCTCAGCAGCCCGCTTTGCGTCCAAGTGCGATCTAGGCATACCAGAAACCTGGGGGCTGCTCTCTGAATTTTCTGCTTGCAAACTTATGAGTACTTGAGACAAAGTAATTAATGGGAAACTAGAATCCTCCTCTCTCAAACACTTAATGTTAATGCACCACATTAATACTACTTAAATATTGGAGACTGACACTTCATTTTTTGTGTCCTAGTAAAATGAATGGTTCCTGTGCTTGATTTAGCTGTTTCATTTTCTTGACTCCTACCTCTAAGCAGCACAAAAAAAAAATTTGATAGTGCTTACTACATAGGGGAAAGAAAGGGTTTTTTTTGTGGGCAGAGAAAGCCTTGGAACAGCCACTGTTGCCACTGTTTCAGCAGAAAACAAACATTTTGACATGTCACATCAGCAGGTTTCAAAAAAACTCAGTTTGGTAGTTTAAGAAATATTTCCAAATGCTGACTTAAAATAAGTTTATTATAACAATAATAACATATATCTTGAATATTAGACTCTTACTTGATTTCCTTGGGTGTTTGTTGAGTTGAACCATCTCAAACAAACCAGTAAACTTCCCCACCCCACTATAACTTCCTTCTACCTTGGTACATTCCTTACGTCATTTTATTAAAGAAAGAATTACCTGGGGAATAGGAGGCAGACTGAAATCCATCTTCTAATATTTTGGCCAGGGATAGATCTGCTATTGATGTAATTTGAACACAGTTGAATTTAGGAATTTGTCTACACTGGAATTTAATTATTTGTTTTCCTCATCATTCAAACTAGTGCTATGTGATAAAATGAACAGTAAATAGTTGTGCTGGTTTTCTGATTATTTTTTTTTTAAACCTTTTTCCTCCAGTACTCAGTTTCATTTGAGTACTCAATTTCATTTGAAATAGGATTCTTCTACTGATAATCTTGACTGCAAGCATAACCTCCCACTTAGGATTTTGCAAAGTGTGACTAGTGACATCAGCTTTTATTCAGAGTTTAACTGAGGAGAACAATCTACTTCCCAGTGAAAACTAAAGGTAGTATCTGATTTTTTCCTTGCTGTTAATAGCACCACAAGGTGTGTTAGTCTAGCCTTTATATAGTAAAATTTTGACTTTTCCAGTAGCTGGCAGATGATGATTCATGTTCAAGTTTAATCTCAGAGCTTTGTTAATCTAGGCAAACGACATTGCAAAAAAATTTCTGTAATGAAAATTGGAATACTAGCTGCTACAACAGCAATCTATTACCTAATTGTTATTAAATACCAACATGCTATGGTGACACCTTGTTAGATGTGATGCAATGTTATACACAGCACTTACCAGCTCTTCATTTATTTTTTTCACCAGCTAGGGCCCAGGTAGGAATATAAGTTTCGCTACTGGTTTCCAAGCAAGAGAGTCACCATCTTGCCACCACCCTGGCTTTCTTAGATCTCCTTTCAGTCCCTCGAGTGTAGAGAGAGTTGCCTGCTACTGTCAGTCTGAGTGAGAGAAAGCGGCTTCTTAGTGTAACTGCTGACCCAGGAGATTATGACTCAAAATGCATAAATAGCTAGACCTGATTCTTTCAGCTTTGAATCTGGTCATACAACATCAATCAGCTTGTCCTTTACATAGCTTATACAAAAGCTATACAGCTATACAAAGACTGGGACGGAGGGGAAAAAACAGAACCCACCGGACAGGTCTCACAGCGAGTTAACCACTCACCTCACAAACACCACCACCTCTTCAACACCGAAACAAAACACATGTAAATCAAATGCAAAGTAAAGTCAAGGTCAATAACGTGGACTAACTCAGTTCAGTGCACAGCTGATTAGGAGAATGTGTCTGTTCCAGCTAAAAGTGGCTAAATAGAGAATCCCACCAACGAAGCACTGCGGGTGGGGAAAAATCCCAGCCCTGCCGTTCTCAGGGCTGTAGGCTTGCAGTTGAGATTATCAGTAGAAGAATCCTATTTCAAATGAAATTGAGTACTCAAATGAAACTGAGTACTGGAGGAAAAAGGTTTAAAAAATCAAGTCCAGAGAGGAGGTAGCACATACTAATACATGGTGCTAATACAAGGAGAAGATCGATCTGCTCTTTTTCTTCTTTTTCCTATTAGTAAAATGGCTACGTACACTTTCTGTATGTGTTCAGGCTGCCTGCAAACACTACCCCTTGGATCTTGGCCTAGCTTGTCAAACACTGCCTCGTGATAGTATGGAAAGTATGGGTGTTGTGTACGGAGTTATCCAAGATATAACGATTTAGCAGGTACCATGGCCTCTCAGGTGATAGGTTTGGATGTAATGCGGCTAGATGGTGGTCGATTTGCCTTGAACCTTACTGCATTTAGTACTGGTGCTATACTCCCTTCCCCGTGATGTAGTCTTCCCTTTCAGGTTTAAAATGCAATAATCAGATTATGAGTATTGTTTCCAACCCTAATTAGTTTAATGTAATTAGTTTATCATTAGCTCTGGATCAGGACCTTGCTGCAGTACTCCCTCCGCTATGCTTCATTTAATTATATTTAATGCAATCCCTTTGTTTCCTCAGAGGTGAAATAAGCCTGCAGCCAAAGAATCAAAATCAATACAGAGGGCTGTTCTCAGACCCTGTGTTTTCGGGTAGGTCTGGAAGAGCCAGGCTTAAAACATGCATTGCATCTACTCTTTAGTTCCCCATCTCTCCATAGTACTGCCTGAGCCCCTAACCTGGCAGCAGGAAACCACCCAATTTAATATGAAGAAATGTTTCTTTCTCTCTATATAGCTAATAACCTGGTCTGGTACCTGGTTTTGCTGTTTTACCTTCCTTTGCACCATTTCTTCCTCCCTGGTCTTTCTACAGCATTCAAATGATTATTTTAACTGAAGACTTTAGTTTTATTTGAAACATCTGCAGAACAGCGTGCATGTTACTGAGCACCTCTGCAGACCATGTGAGTGTTCAGCTAAGTCTCAGTTCCACATTTATGTGCTGAAATTGCTAGTTTCCTAACAATTGAAGTAAGAAGTATCCAATTTATCAGTTTTCTTTCCATTCTCCAGCACAAGTGGAATTCTGCCATTGCCAATGAGTTCTTACATTTACCACCATTGCTGTGGCTCCATTTCCCGTACAAGAAAAGGTAGTTTCCGTGCCCTGGGGCTATCCTGCTGTTTCCTAGGATACTTTTCGTAGAAGCCCAGAGATGCCTCTTTCAGAAGTATTGCTGTTTGCCTACAGGTGGGGCGAAAAGGGCAGAGAGCAACTAGTTTGAGCTGAAGACAAGGGAAAACAGTGCCAGGAGCAAAACTGACAGAATCTGATGCTGTGGAAATTTGTACCCATCTCTCTTTCCATATCTGCTTTTCTAGAGCAGCACCAGCTCCTATTTGCCTATTTTTACTGACTCTTAAGAAACGTGGGAGATATGGGTTAATGCTGTGTCCTGATACACTTTTACATGGGGTGTGGTTGAGCTGGAGTGTGCTAACTGGTCAGCTTTCTGCTGCCTTCTGGCTGACAGGAAGTCCAGGGTGACTCAGTCCTCAAAGGACAAAGCAGGGAGGATGTTAATAAGACTTCCTTCCTTCATTCTGCATGAAATGATGTTGCGAGACCTCTTCTTTCCTGCTGTGCATGAGGGTTGACTGATGGATGATGGAAGATGACACTGACAGACAGTGCCACCTCATAAAGCCTCCTTATGAAGCTCCTCATTAGCGTAGATAAAAAACCTTGTTGAGAAAAGCTAAGAACATAAAGGCCTACCTTCCCTGCCAGCCTTTCCACTAAATGCCTGCACAGAGACTGCCTTCCCACACGCTCCCTACGATAAGAGTCCTGAATGGCTATGTATTTCTGCAGGTTTCACTGCTGGGCATGTTGCAGAAGAAGGGGATCACTGAAAATGAAGCTCCTCAGGAACAAAGCAATTATCAAGAGTGAACAAATTGGCATTTCCTCAAAAACACTGGGCCTCTACAAGCATGAGAGAGATGTGAAGATTAACTGGGGATGTGACTGGAGGTCAAAGGAGAATACAAATCCTCTGTTCTTGCGGGGCCAGGTGCTCAGATGAGGGCTGAACTCTCTCTGCTTTGGGGTGAACCTGGCTTCCTAATGTCTCACATGGCCCTGTCTTCTATTTTTTGCAGGTGGGTTTGGTTCAGTTGTAAAAGCCAACAAGGGATTAGGTAAGAGTCTGATTAAAACCCCTCTGGTACAGGGTAATTACACATTCCTTTGGATGTTTCCGTAGCGGTACCAGGACCGCTGCAATCAGTATAACCCTGTAATAGCACATTTCACCCAGGAATACCAAAGGGTTTCATAAAATTAGCTCTATGTTCTTGCTATGATGTGCACCAGGGATTTATTGTAATTAAAGCTGATTAAAAACTTTCCAATGAAATTATTTTCTCTTGGATTATGTATACACTGCAGCATTACAATGTTTCCTCTTATTTCACCCCAGGAGCCCAGGGAACCTTGAGGGAGAAGGCTGCCACATGGTGTAAAGCCAACCTTGAGTGTTCAAGACATAGCCGTTCTCCAAAGCAGAAAGTCTTAAATGGCAGCCCAAGAGGACTTGAACAAGACTGCCAAGGCTGCAAGTGTTCTTGGCTGCACAGAGGGAAGCCTGAAGTCAGAGTCTCCAGGAAAGGGAGATCACTGTCATTTTGAAAGGCTGAAATAAAACTTTTGCAATTCTCATACTGTGATGTCAGACTGCAACAATCTTTCTGATGAAGAACAACTCTTCTTTTTTTCTTCTTCTGGAACTTCAGATTTGTTTATTCCAGCCTATCCTCTTCCTCTTCTCATTCACAGGGGAGTGGAGGTACTACCAATGCCTTTAACTTTTCCAAAATCTCCTGGGAAACATAGGATATAGCCAGCAATAAAGACCAGCAGCTGTTATCATTGCTTTCTGTTATGATAAGGATACAACACTTGACACTATCTTTTTTAAAAGGCTACCTCCCTTCCGCGATGTGCTTAGAAAGCTTCCTTTAATAAATGAATAAGATTAGTCAGTAGTAATTCTTGAACTGAATTGCCTATGGACCTGCAAACCACTTAATCTTTTCTACTGGGCTTTATTGTAGGAACGGGAACTTTTAATTTGCTAATAGGTGACTAAAAGCACAATTTTTTCAGAACTCCAGAGTCTGAGTATGTGGAATCATACTGTGCTCCTTCTCCAAAGAGACATCATGTAATCCTTGCTTTCTTCAGCTTCAGTAGGGCCACTCATGACCTTACATCAACTCTCAGAGTATGCTGTGATACTCTGCTGTAACTAATAGCATTAGTACTAATTAATACCCATAAACCCACTAATTTCTACTAAAAGGAAGGAACATTCATGCATTTGAAAGCCACGGTGCTTGGACATATTTTAATTATGCTTTATATTCATATTTTTCAACATCAGCACCTCACTAATGTGTAAGTTTAAAAATAGTTATCATCATACTTTTATTTAAGACCTATAGCAAGCCAAAGTTATAGTTGACTATTTTCACATATATGGGAGCAGCTCCAATAAGTATAAAGAACTAGGCCAGCAAGTCCTGTTTGTAGGCATCAATTAAAAATAAATTGCATAAGAAATAATTATGACTTTGAGAACTGCTGCTTTTGAAACTAGCTATGGAAGCATAACCTGCTGCTGGAATGCAAAGGTAGACTCATTAATATATTGCATGCTATACAGCTGAGCTAAAGTCAGTACTTGGAAATAATTATTTTTTTAAAAAATGCTACTTTTGGAAAGAGAAGTTGCCTGAACAATTTTTAAAACAGGCAACATATTTTCTTCAATTCTTCATAACTTAGGAACCAAAGTGTTTGTGACTGAATCCTCTTTTTTGCTGTGTTTTCTTTAAAAACTTTTGTGCCATCATAAGAAAACTTTTACTGTCTTGTATCTGAGAAAAGCTTTACAAAAAAAATTGACAAGATTTTACAAGTGTGGGAATTATGATACAGAAGTATAGATGCAATAGTCAAATTCATCCCAGCATAGCAATCATGCTTAAATATATGCTGAATTTTAAGCAGTTAGATTAATTGCATCAGGATGAAAAGTGGTGCATGGAGTGAGTTTGGAATGAGCAAAGGAATTCCTAACCTCTTCGTATTGTTTGTACTGTAAGAGAATGTCATAGTCCAGTTCTCCAAAAACCAGGCATGGGACAGGAAACACTGGCAGAACTTTCTGCTTTGAGCATTACATGGCACAAAATATCAGACATCCTCCACCAGCAGGGATATGGAATACACGTTTGTTTCAGGTTTCGACAAAGCTCTGGAAACTGCTCAAGAAGTTGCAGTGGAAGCAAAGCATGGTGCATAAAAGAAATCATAAGGGCAAAGCATGCTTAGTAGTATAAATCGTTTAAAAGGTGGTGGAGTATATCACCATGCATTTAGTGAACAGGTTTTCTTATTAAAATATACTTTGCAGTAATGAATGCAGCATTGCTACAGGAATATATTAGCATTAGACTGATGATTTAAAGGTGAAATGAACTTTAAAAAGTATGATTGGCTGTTAAAGAGTAGGATACATAAGAGGAAGGAGTAGTAAATTGCCAGAACGACATTCTCAGTCATCTTAAATGGAAGCTTATACAAAGAGACACTTATACAATGTAACAAGGTAAATTACAGTTTATTCACTGACAAGTGTTCAGGAAGCAATTTTTTTTAATAGCAGTTTATTCAGTTTAGGTGTTTGGAAGATATTGCTTTATCAGGCTGTGGGGTCTTTGATACTTTCTTTTATTTGTGCAATGTGCAGGACTGCAAAGTCGTGGGTTTGCTCGTACAACTGAAAGTACTTCCATGTTTATTATGCTTATTTTTGTTTTTAATAGCTGTTAGAACCAATCAAGGGGTTTTTTCTACTTCTTGAGCCACTGAGATCAGAATTTCCACCCTGTCTTGTCTTTGTTGTTTTTTATTATGAAAGGTCACTGGAGTAGTTTGGATACCTCCCAGGAAGTTAGTTTACAGGTTTATGAGAACTGAGGTAGAGCTGAGGATCTCCTCTCAGTAAATAATGTAACTGTGCGTGGCTGTAGAGAAGAGCGAGGCACATGGGCTTGAATCAAACAGTATTGTCTTAAGCATAGGATCAGTCACCAAGCTCCTTGAGCTCTGAAACTAGCAGTGGCATTCATCTTGCTTAACTCCAGGTATAGCATTTGCCATCTAAGCTAGTCATGCTAAACTCAGTTTCTAGTCAAGGAAGACAATTCAGCACAACTGGGCCATGTTTCATCTGAAAACTTTCAGCATCTACTGTGAGATGAGGGAAGTTGAGTGTTGCACTCTAGTGAGGAGGTTGCACTCTGTACTCCACTTCCTGATGTCTGTTGGCTATTTGGCTCAGATGCATGTAGTCCGATGAATCACAGCCTCATTTGTGCCACCAAGTACCGTTAGGCCCATCCTCATGTCCAAGTTAAAGCTCTAATTAATGAGTCATTGAAATGACTGACTCTCCTGTCTCAGTCTGGTGCCCTCCGTAGTCCTATAAGACTCTGCCTGAAAAATCTGATGTCTTGAGGACAGGATATCAGCAAAGAGCCTACCCTGCTGTGAGAGGGGTGATGAAGGAGAGGGACAGTCTGGATCTCCCTGGTGTTTGCTGTGAGACTGATGAGCACAAATAGCATTCTGCCAGCTTTCTGAGATGTACGCAGGTCATAGTCTGAGCACGTCAAGAGGATGTCAAGAGGTTCATTGGACCAAGGATGAAGGCTCTGACAACACTCAAATGCATGCTATAAGTGTACTTCTGTGCCCTTGGCTGAAATGTTTAAGTTCTGAAATGCTCTCTTCCACCTTCTCTGAGACATCTTAGGCAGCTTTACCATATGTTGATTATTATTTAATTCGGTTTTATTTTTCTTTGCTGCTTATTAAGGCCTTAGTTCATTACATAGCTGTTATTGGTGTATTGTTGTGGCTCCTTTGTCATCACCTGTGTCTATAAGAACTACTTCATCTACTTTTCATTAGGAGGACAGTTTTTTGCTCATTTTACATATACAAATGTTGGGCATACAAAACTTGGAATAGAATGTGATGAGTTGTATGATGGTCTTTATTTTTTCTGGCAATCTTAGTATGTCACTTCAAAGCTTTGTTTTATTATAAGATCACAGCAGAACACTGCAACCTTCTGTGTAACGTCAGTCATAGGACTAATCAGCGTTAACTCATTATACTAGCACAGGTGCCGGAAAAATGTTTGACAGAATTGATCTCGTTTAAGATTGAATGATGTTCCCAGGCAATTTGGGACCATTACAGACTTTTCATTCCCTTCTCTATCAAAATAAAAACATGAATAATTAGTTAAGAAGAAAAAAGAAAAATGAATGCTTGTCCCTCTGAGAAGAGAATGAAAAGGCAAACACCTGATAAAGGCTGATTTAAGTACTGGAGGATGTCAAGACATATTGATATGAGTGCATAAGAACCTCTATGGAATGTAAAAGAAGTTTATCAGGGGCTAAATTTTGTTACTTGAAAGCAAAAACCCCTGTAAAGATTAAGGAAGAATGGGAAGACAATGCCACTCTGGTTACCATATGTCAAAGAACTTAAAGGATGTGCAGATGACAGCTCTTTAAAAAATGGTTTCAAGAGATTTTAAGCATCCATTTACGAATACGCTAAGAGAAGTACCTGCCATACTTTATCAGATTAGTAGCTTAACTCATTTCTCATCTTTAGAGAGTACAGTTTCTGGGTTATTGATAATAGTGAGGTTAAAGTATGCTTCAGTCAAAAGCAGGACATGTTTTCAGAATTTCTATTCTGTGTGTCAGTGCTTGCTGGGCAGAAAAACTGTTCGGGAAAAATGTGGGCAGACTTATTGCAAAGGTTTGAATTAAAAGGCAAAGTAACTAGGGAAGCAAGTGCTATGTGTCCTCAGATTACCATTCACTCTCTGATTGCTGGAGATAACCACACCTTTAGTTCTCTAAACTCTACTTTGAAGGCAAAAGCCATAGGTGGTAACTTCCAGTTTAATCAGTGTTGGAAGTCATGAAGCGTCTTAGCAGTCTGGAAGCAGGTTTGTTTGACTGTAGTGACAAATGCCTTTTGGTTCCTATTGTGTCATATTCACAACTGAATGTAGTTTGAGTTCTCTTTGTAAGTTCCCATAGCACATTTTTTTCTATACATTTGTCACTGTCAGTGCTTGGCTTGATTATATTGCAGTCCAAGACAAGTATATTCTCGGTCTTGGAAATCTAATTCTTCCCCTTGTGGACAGTTCTTGTAACTGGGGTTGCCTTGGGAAGAACCAACAGTTTTCTCTTCCATTTATTTCCACTTCTGTTAGCCCTGACGTTGGTCTCCTGCTTATTATTTTCTATTTCTCTAGAGAAAAAAAGAGAGTCTCATGTATTCCACCTTGAATTGTACGCTTTTCTCAAATAAACCCACATTCATCGCTAGTCTTTGCAGTTCTCCTCTTGCCAATGTGTTGAGTGGTCTTTTCCCTTGCGTTTTCCTTCTTGCTGCTTTCATCTTCTGCTTGGAATTTTTAAATAGCTTATCACTAGTATTCTATTGATTGCCTGAGCTTTGGATTTGTGTCTTGAGTGACTTGAAAATAGCCTCATCTTCTAGAATTGATACTATATAAGAATCATAAATGGGGATTTTCTCAGCTGTAGCAGATTTGTGTTTTCTGACTGCTGCTCCACCTGTTCATTTTTTATTATGGAAAAAAAAAGAAATTAAAAAAAAGAAATATCAGTGTCCCTATAGGTAATTTATTTCACTTTCTTTAATAATTAAACCTTATGTTGAAAATGATGCAATTTCTCCATGAGGCTGCTAGCTTTACGATGGAGCCCAAGAGGTGAGAAATGGGGACATAACACATTATATTTCACACTGACTATATCACTTGAACGTGTGAAGCGCCTCTTGCAGACAGCTCAACTTTAGCAATTTTGCAGTAACGCTTTTAATGCCAGACTGAATTTTCTCTTTCGGCTTTTCTAGGAAGTCTTTCCATTCTGAAGTTGCACTCCTTGCTTTATTTTTTCTGACATCTGATTTTAAGCTGAATGCCCCTCTGTGCTCTGGCTGTGACTGCAGCTCTCTAGTTGTCTGCTTCTCATTCCCTCACTTCTCCACGGATAGCTTCAGGCACAGTAGTTGAGTCTTGCAGGTCAGTAACTTTACTTCTTACTATAAGAATCCTGAACGTCAGATTGTTCCTCAAATAATAAATAGCAGCTGGTCCCTAGTGCCTGCTTCAGGCCATTTCATTTTGTATTTCCCAGTACCCTTCCTGTTTGTCTCCCTTTGGGCTGAGACCTCTGTTCAGAGCAAGCTAAAACAGCCTGCTAGGTGAAATTTTGAGAATGAGTATTTACCTTTTAGTTTGAGAGTCTTTCTTCATTAACACAGTGCTCTGCTTTTTTTTTTTTTTTCCTTCCCTGTGGAGTGTCACAGGGTCAGAGTTAACGGGCTTTTGCTGTCTCTTCAGAGCTCAATTGTAAATATCCATCTTAGGCCACAACTCTACAGTTTCTGCAGTGGCAGAATCCAGAAGGGAAATTACATACGTGAGGATGTTGATATATATATTATGCATTCCATTATGTTGACTTTTTAATGGTAAATTACTGCTGGAGTGAGGATGCATGTCACATGCGTGTTCTTTAGGGTGTTATTCATACCTATAATACCTATTATAGGTAATTTAGATATATTGTAGGTATTATAAATATAGGTAATACCTAGGGCATTATTGATACCTCATACCTGTTACTGAACCCTGTCAGCATGATTGCTAAAGAAAGAGGTGAAAGAACAGTAGTGGCCAGATGACGAGGGAAGCACCTGTGGGAAGGTGCCTCTCCATGCACGCTGGCTGCTGGGCTGGCTCTGCAGTTCCTCTGACCAGGACAGTCTCTGGGGCCATAGAAAGGGAATGGGTGGTGGGACTAGACCCCTTCCCTTTCCCTGCTCACAAGCTTCCCTGGCCCATGGTGCGGTGGCACAGAGCACCTGTATGGTACATGATCACTGCACTGGGTCAAGTCCAAGGTACAACTAGGCATCCTCTTTTCACTGCATCTGACAGGTCTCTGTCCAGCCTAAGGTAAACAACGTATGGCAGATAGCTGCTCATTGTGTACCTGTTATACTGCTTCCTTCTCCGCAGATGAGTCCATGGGCAGGTGCAGTGCTGTTCTGAGTAGGGGAGAGTATCGCCCGTGGTGGTACTAGCTGGGAAGGACGGAAAGGTCTCCTTAGCAGCTGTCCTTTCCAGTAACACACCTGAGGTCATGCAAGCCAGATTTATTGACAGCATCATAGCCCTTATAAGATCTCACTAATACAAAGCACTCTAGGACAGAGATGGTAGTCTTTACTACTTGCTGAACACAGCGGGGCCAAGATTTTACAGCTCATAGGTGTTACCTTAATGTAACGAATAAATCAACCAGTTTTTTTTTCTCTATGATATTAGCATTCAGCAGCCTCTCATTACAGAATGTTGATAATGCTAGTTGCACAGGTTGTCACCTCTAATCTTTGCCTCTGTGTGATGATTCATTGTCTAGCATTTTTTTTTGTCTTTTGTCACTAAATAGATTTCAGGCATGGATGAAAAATTCAGTGATGAATTAAGAAAAAGGCTTATTGTACAATCGTTCCCAAAAACCAAGTAAAAAGCATACCTAAAGTATCTTATAGCATTCTCAGATCATCTTATGAAGACTTCTTTTATCCTTAGGAAAGCCCTTTACATCACCTATGTAGAACATTTGGATTCCTCAGCATGGAGAAATGTTACTTTCTGTTTCTGCTTGAGCCCACTGATTTTTTATTTTTGTTCTCCAGAGCAGATTAGACAGAACAGAGGTAAATTTGATTATAGTCTTGCCCTAAGCTCAGTCTGCTTCTGTAGTATTCATAAAAACAAATGATTTATGCATAAATGTGCATGAACATTCAGATTTTTAAAAAGAAACCCTATCCTAGAAATTTGATGAACTTTGGGGTTTCACCTGATAAGTCATAAACAGACTGTAGAAAATTTTTTATATTCTCATTTACACAATAATGATCCTCCAGTTTATTAAAGTTTATAGTTCTATCAGAAGAAAAACTATGCCGTGCTCATAGAAATAATAGGTGGATGAGGTTCAAGAGCCACCCAGTGGTTGAAATTGCCTGTATATATCATTCAGAAAACAATTACAGGTTGGGAAAAATCTGGATCTATCCATCAGTGGGAAAAGGACCAAGGAAAGATCATGGAACGGTT
>VYXH01011222.1:262031-291890 GCA_013397275.1 Burhinus bistriatus | reverse complement strand
TTTTTTTTGTGTGGTGGGGGGGGGGGGGGGGGGGGGTGTGCGTGGGCAGAAACTACTTTGCTGTGAAGTGGAATGTGTAGGGGATTCCAGAGACTGACATATTTAATTAAATAAAAAGAAGAGAGAGAAAAGAAAAGCGAGCTTGTAGGCAGGCAAATTCCCCTTATTCAGAGAAAGCCATATGTTCAGGATACTATCCTTAGTGTGGTTTATTTGCTTCAGAATTAGGAAAGAGGGTTGCTAGGAAAAGTAAGATGCATTCACTTTTCTCACCTTAAAGAATTTTTTAAGGGCGATTACTATCTTCCTCTCTTCCAGTCCTGGAGAATAATCAATTTAGCAATAAGTCAGAGCAAGCAAAAATGTGATTGTTCTCATCTGCAATGCAGAGACTAAGACAGACTCTCTCTTTAAGGCCAAAATCAGGTATTTCTGCCTCAAAATGAATTGGGAGTTATCAAATCCTTCTGGGTTCAGTAAGAAAAGTTCAGAATTTCAGCCTCTTTATTTTCCCCTTCAGATTTGTCTAGTGTTTGTTTTCTTGACTACCCTTTAGCTCTTTTGATGGCCTCAGTGCCATTTTGAACACGTTTCCCTACTTCGTCCAAGGGGAAGAAGCAGCACCAGTTGTACCAGACAGGCGTTATATTTGTTGCTAGTACTTAATTTGAAGTGGAGAAATGTGGCTTTCCCAGCTGTTTGAAGAGATTGGTTGCCTCAGCGTGTGAAGAGCAGCCCCCAATCTCTGCTCTACTGGCAGTGGAGAAGGGAGGAATCTCCTTAAGACCTTGCAGGGAGAAAACTCTAGGCATCTGTGAGATGCTATAGTATAACTAGCTAAAAATACCAGATACTGAGCTTGCCTGTTGACTTGTTTGATGGTGATGCCTTGTTGAAATGGAAAAAGCCAGATCTGGAGCAGTTTTAAACTTCTTGAACTTCCTACTCTATTCAGCACTTCTCAGGCCACACCTGGAATACTGTGTTCAGTTTTGGTCCCTGCTGTACAAAAAAGATGTGCACAGGCTGGACAGAATCCAGAGAAGGGCCACAAAGATGATCACAGGACTGGGAAGCCTTCCATGTGAGGAAAGGCTGAGAGAACTGGATGTGTTCAGCCTCGAGAAAAGAAGGCTTAGGGAAGACCTTATCATCATGTTCCAGTATTTAAAGGGTAGCTACAAAGAAGATGGAGGATCCCTTTTTACAAGGAGTGACATTGGAAAGATGAGGGGTAATGTGTACAATTTACTCCTGGGGAGATTCTGATTGGACCCAAGAGGAAAATTTTTCCCAATGAGAACAATCAGCCATTGGAATAATCTCCCCAGGGAAGTGGTGGATTCCCCAACACTGGACGCTTTAAGGATTCAGCTGGACAGAGTGCTGAGCCATCTTGTCTTGACTGCTTTTGCCAGGAAAAGTTGGGCCAGAGGATCCTTGAGGCCCCTTCCAACCTGGCATTCTATGGTGATGATTCTATGAACTTTGCATGATAGTGCAATGACACGAGTGGTGGCATAAAGATCCCAGCAAATGTGCTTGCCCACCAGGGCAGCCCTGGCTCTTCACTGGTCATGCAAGCATGGCATGCCTAGAAGATTAGGGACAGCCTGCCTGCCAGCAGCTGTAATGGTCCTGGGAGGTTGGGTTTCCTCCTGAAAAGCTGGTGTCAGATACTTTGTCTAGATTCAGCCCCAGGCCCTTTGGTTAACATTGCACAAATTATACAAAAATGTATCATTCATTCTGCTGCAAAGTACTGCTGAACACTTTCTCCCTGAACGCCAGATATGACGCTTTTTGTCCTCTTTGCTGCTCTGCCTCCTGTTTGAGTGCCCCTCATGAGCAGGTGTAGTGAGCTTCCCAGCTAGAACCTTGAATTAAGAGTATCCTGAATTAAGAGTGTGGGAAGGTACACGGCCTGCTCTACTCTGAGGAAAAATGTGGAGTGTAAATTAGTAGGTGTATTAGTCTGAAGTGAGGTGAGTGTGCGGGTCAGGACTGATGCAGCAGCGCACTTACATGAGGGGGATCTTTATGGATCTTTATGGACCTGTCACTACCGGTCTACCTGTTCGTGCATCTGCACCCCACGCGTATAAGACTGGAATTTTTTTGGATAGTAATATTGATCAGGGCCATGACTTCGTTGCTTGCTTGTTCTTGTGTGTAACTGCATAGCGTGGAGAAACTTCAGCTTTCACTTAGCTTCCTATCTCTTTCAGAGGCAGAGTTGAAACTCTGAATTTCTTAGGTCTGCTTCGACTACCATCACATGGTTGTGGTATCCTGATCGGATTTTCAGAAAAAGGGTCCAAAAACCAGCATACTTCACTCTGTCCATTTTGCAAGAGTGGATCCTTTTTTTCAAGACAAACTTAGGACCTTCTCCTGTCGTGAGAAGCTACACTTACCAGCAGATGATTGGAGTACCTGTGAGGTTGTGGAGGCTGCATCATCTTCAGACTTTCTTTCTGAGGGGACAAGCTTCTAGTCCTGCAACTGGATCAGCCAGCTGCATCTTTGCTACAGCTGAGATTGGGCTATCGATCTCAGTGATGTGAACTTCAAATAGCGAAAGAAATGATGAAGGCTTTTGATTGCTCGGACAAAAAGATGGGATGTATACATATACAGCCTTGGGGCTTGTGAGGGCGGAGCAGGACTCCTTTTTGGGAGCAGTAGAACTAGGTGTGCACTGGGGATCCTGAGGAGCTGGGCTTCTGCTTCTCTGGTTTAACTAGCTGCTTGCATCTCCCCTGGCATGGTGAAATTGCGTCGCTTCACTAAGTGTTTTTATCCAGACTGCCAATTTAAAAAAAAAATAAAATTAAAAATCACTTTGTTGAAGTTTGGTATTAAGAGCTTTAAGAAGGCAGACGAGTAGGGTGATATGGGTAAGAACCTTTTACAGTTGCAATATGGAATTTTTTCACCTTAGCGAGTGAAGGCAGTGGTTTGAGCATACGCCAGTATGCCTTTCCAGAGCTGTGATACAGCTGAACCACAGTGGAAATCTGGAACCGTAACGACACTGCTTATAGGAAGTTTGACTCCCTGTGTTTAACCACAAATGTGGTCAATCTTAGGAGAGGCAATAACGGAGAGGAAGAAAGGTGGTAGTATTTGATTAGCTTTGTTCTTCTTGTTTTCTGCAGTGCATCTGATGGATGCAGCTCTGACTGTGAGAAAAGAGTGATAATATTACTGACTGATGGTTCCAGTTTCTTCGTTGTTATGCTTTGAAGATACTCTTTTGGGGTAGATATAACAAGACTTTGCTTTCTGCATATTAAATCCTGTAGTCACGTGCTATTATTAAATGGTTGTGCTGCTTGGTAAACTCTTCAGTATTTCTGAAGACAATAACATACAGAAGAGGATTAAATACTATGTCAAGATTCTTCAGGTGGTTATGAGCTTCATGCGGGGACTGAAACACAAAGCAATCCAGTTGTGACAGGTATCTGCAGTGGGTGAGTGAGGGACAAAAGTCTTGCCATTGCTTCTCACCATTGTGCCCCCAGACCAAGGTGTTAGATCTGTTTGGTCCAGCAGCATGGGAATGGCTTTTTGTCTTGGAAACTAGAATATCCTCCTTCTTCCTATCTGCGTGTTCTTGGAAATGAAATGTAATCCTCTCATAGCGAGGGTAACCTTAATTGTTTGCTGGGGTAGGAAGGAAAAGATATGAACTGGGGATTGGGTCTGTGCTGCTAGGAGCACCTCCCATGATGGAGGGGATTTCCTGGAACCATCCTGGGAGACACTTTGGGGATGCGGTTTCATAGCTTACAGTCATCCAAATTGGTGCTGCCAGAAAGGGGGTCATGCTGCCCTCCCTCCCCGCTCATGCAGTCCCACCACCTCCTTGCATCGGCGCCTGGCTTGGCCAGACCAGGGGCCCACTCCAGCTGAAAGTTAACCCTGGGTGAGTGATTAGTTTTCAGCCCAGCAAGCGTCCCCAGCCTGGCTGGCTGTGTGGCTGGGGCAGAGGTGGTTGGTGAGGGCTGTCCCCGATGGCAGCAAGGGGGGGTCCCAAGCTGCACCCTGGGCTGCAAATGCTGGCAGGCGCCCTCCAGCCGTGCACGCTCCCTCCCCACGGCTGGGATGCCTCGCTGCCTGTGCGACCTCAGCATCTCCTGGAAGCGGGTGGAGTTGTGCCTAACGAAAACCTAACAGATGGCTCTGCAAAGAAATCGGCAGCTTTTGTGCTGTTACTTACTGCTTAGGTTACTGAGCGCCTGCTGGTGCCCAAGGGCTGAGGGGAACTTGCACGCTTCCCCCATCTCAGTCTTTCAGCCTTTTAAAGGCTTGGGGGCGGTTTTAGGGGTTTTGTGAGTACATGGAGGAGAAAACATGGCTGAAAATGTTCTCTGTTCACAGGGGAAAATCCACAGTTGCTTAAACTGAGAATCCGCGTCTTCTCAGCGCTGTTTGCACTGTGCCTCGTACACTCGGCTTCCAGCAGTCCCTGACTGAGGCTCCCAGGCTACGTGTAATTTAATTACAGTCTGATGGCTGGCATTGCAGTAGGTGAAGATATAAATGTAATTTGTGCCTAGAAGTCATGTCTGTAGTGAGCTTGTAATACTGGAGGCCTTCTCGGAGATCATTGCTATCAGGGAATAACATCCTGAGGCCAGGCTGGCTGTGCTGCTTGGATAGGTACAGTCACTGAGCAAGGCTTTAATGTGACTGATTTTTTAACAGATGAAAATAAAGGCGTCATGATCTTGCACGAGAGGTCACAGAATCCCTGGAGATGGCAATTGGGATGGCTTTTACTGCCAATAGCCACAGCCAGAGGGCTTATCTTGTATGGGTTATGAACGTGGGAAGGTTCCTAGAGCTTCTGGTCAGATGAGTGGTAAAGAATGCTAGTCATATGCAAAGTTCTTCAAGGAAGGTTGAATTTCATGGCTGCACTCATAGCAAAATCTCTCCTCTCTGCCCCTCAAGTGGAGAGGTGAAGCCAGCCTGCCTGGCGGGGAGAGCACCCGGGGCCCTGCTTATTCCACGTCGCTGCAGAATTTGGATCTTGTGACCAAAATACGGTGCTGAATTTCAGCTTCAGCTTAAAAGGAGGTATATCATTGGGGTTGTAAGGAAACCTCCACTTACAAACTCAACTAGTGCGGTACTAACTAACTAACTCTGGAGACAGCCTTTAACTAATAGGGCTGCAAAAATAAGGCTTATCACTTTAATCTGTTTCCTAATTTTGAACATAACTATTTTGTTATTGATTACTTCAGCAAAAAACTTGAGGTGTGTTTATCTCGCAGTCCTTCCACACGTTGCCCACTGCCAGAAGCCTCAGCTCTCCCCACAGCAGCTGCCAAAACTTCCATCTTTCTCCCGATACTTTCTTTAGCACCATTGTGCATTGAAACATTTGCAGGATAGTAAAATGTGAAAGCTGTGTAGCATTCCTATTTATTTTGGAATTCATTTTTTTACACAAGGAACACTGTAACTCTGCCATATTTACTTTCTTGTATTTAATTCAGTAAAATATATTTACCTGAAGTGGACATGAAATTTCCAGTTTGCTGTGGAAAGCGTTGGGCTGCGCTGCAGAACTTGTTCCAAGTTAGTGCAGAGTGCATGAGGGCTTCTTGCCAGTGCAAAGCGTGGGAGGGAAGTCAGGAGTAAGAAGAGTCTTGCTGCTATCATCCACAGGCGCCTGCTGAAAGAGCAGAAGTTACGGACGTCAAGGCAAGACGATGGGTTTTTGGGTTTTTTTGAGTTTTATACTTCCAAGACAAACCAGTGACTGGCAAAGCAGGTTTCTTCCAAGACAGTCTTTAGAGGGCTTTTGCTTCACCTTGGATAAGAATCTGCAACCTTAGATAGTGAGGGTAATCTTGGCTTTACAATTTGGAATTAGGGTTGGGAAAACAATTAGTGCAGAAAATGAGGATTTTTTTGAAGAATCTACCACACTCTAGGCTTTTTAGAAATCTAGGAAGCTACAGGGTGGTGGGGGCTTCCCATGGCTGCCCTGAGTTGTCTTACCCTTCCTCCTCCTGCTAAGAGAATAAGGCTGTTCTTCCTATCTGCGTACTCTTGAGAAAGGCCATCATACACGTGCTATTTTTGATCCTATTCCTTTCCCTAATTATATGTAGCTTTTATAAATCTGGTTGGATGGAAAGATCCCATGTACTTTGAAAGGGCTCATTTGATCTAAATTTAAGGATGTCTCATGTCCAGTTGTGAAACTTGCTATTTTAGTTTGCCCTACCTACAGCTTTTACTATAACAAGAGGAAAAGGAGAGACTGAAAAGTGTGTGAGAGGAGGGAATGATGACTCATAAGTGGGACTGCATTTGAAAATGAAAAGGATCGAGGTGTGCTGATCATAAGAAAGTTACTTTTTTTTTTGTGAAGAAGGCACAATTAAATCATATGGTCATTTATTCTCTGAACAGATTAATGTACATTTGTGGAAGAACCCATGAGCCTGAATTGAGAAGATAATTTTGAAGAGAGAAGTCTATTTAAAGAAAGGAATTTTTAGTGCAGCCTTTAATAGGTGATATTTTAGTGCTAGATTCCACTGGAAGACTTCTACAGGCTTCTGGAAAATCCCATTTAGCTGTCCATTGCCTATGGGATAGTTCTAATAACTGCAAGGCAGGTAGCAGAAAGGGAAGGAGGGGGAAGGCAGCAGTGCAAGAAGCCAAATAGGCTTTCTCTGAACTTTAGGCTGCAATGAATAGAAATTAAAGCTCATGAATAGGCACCTGAGTTTCTGCTTTCATCCTAGGTGTTGTCTCTTTTACCTCTCTGCTGATTTTCTGCTCTTCCAGTCTCATTCTGGCATCCATGAGGCTTCCCTAAAACTTGAGATGTCCAACAGTCTTGCAATAACCCTCTGTAGGGTGTAAGTAGTGTGCAATTGTAAGGACGGAGTTTTGTACGCAGCACTGCAAAAGGTGCTTGTGGTGTTTCCTAAAATGTTTACCAGCTGTATCCAACAGCCAGCTTTTCCCACCTTTGCCCTTCTTCTTTTCCTGACTTTCCTCCCCGCCAACCAAAAGCTGAAAGATAATGAAGGTGTAGCTGTTTGACGTGTGGATGAGGCTGATGGAAAGGATGTTTAATATTGTAAAGGATCTTCATTTTAAAAAAAAAATAAATCTGTCAGTATGGCATTGGATTAAAAATTGGCTAAGTGACAGATCAGGAAAAAGGTCCTTTTGATTGATTCCAGTGAGTGTTTACACTAATCCCAATACTATGGAGTGCTTTCATCACTGTCCCAGAAGTAAACAAAAAAACTGTTACTGATAGTAATTGCTAGCAGAATAGTAAGTGATAATGGAGCTCTTGCAACTTGCTCTGTAGGCACATTCAAACACACTGCGTCTTTAATACAGCCAAAGGCAAAGTTGTATGCCAGAGAACAGGGAAGGCAAGCTATGCCTTATGAAAGAGGGCCTGTATCCTGGAAAGCAGCACTTCGGAGAAGTCTGTAGTGGACAAGCAACTGCACACCAGCTTCCAGCGCAATGCCGAGGAGCAATGGCACTGAGGCTTGCATCCTGGCACGTACAAAAAAGGAACAGGAGGAGAGGAAACTTGCCTCAGTGGTCAGGCTTGGTGCAGCTGACACTTGAAATAGCCTACACAACTCGGTGCTAGCGCTTGTAAAGGGAAAATGTTGAAAATGGAAGATGATGTTAAATAGGGCAGCAAAAATTATTTGAGGTCTGAAGGAAATGCCCTACAGTGCAACGTACTTAAGCAATATTTTGTTTATGAAATTAATATTAAGGGATGACTTGGCTGATATACAAGATACAGGGCTGGGGGGGGGGAGGGTTGATATAGCTGATGGTTGTGCTGCCGTCCAGAGGGACCTTGACAGGCTGTACAAATGGGCTGACAGGAACATCATGAAGTTCAGCAAAGGGAAGGGCAAAGTCCTCCCCTGGGGAGGAATAACTCCAGGCACCAGGATAGGCTGGGGCAAACCTGTTGGAAAACAGCTCTAGAGAAAAAAAGCCATGGGGGTCCTGGTGGACCAGCAATGCGCCCTTATGGCAAAGACCACCAATGACCTGCTGGGCTGCATTAGGCATTGCATTACCAGCAGGTCTAGGGAGATTATCCTTTCCCTCTGCTCAGCCCTGGTGAGACACACCTGGAGTGCTGGGTCCAGTTCTGGGCTGGCCACTAAAAAAAATGACAGATGCTCTCCCTTCTCTGAAGGGGAGAGAAGTAAAAGAGAGCATCTGTCGTTTGTTTTAGCGGCCAGCCCAGCTCAAACCATGACACCAGTACAAGAGACATGGACTTACTGGAGCAGGTCCAGTGAAGGGCCATGAAGGTAGTTAAGACCTCAGAGCATCCAATACACAAGGAGAGTCTGAGAGAGCTGGGACTGTTCAGCCTGGAGGACAGAAGGTATATAGTCACCTGATGGGAGGGAGTAAAGAAGATGGAGCCAGGCTCTTAGTGGTGGCCAGTGACAGGACAAAAGGTAGTGGGCGCAAATTGAAATGCAAGAAATTCCATTTAAACGTAAGATTTTACAGTGAGGATGATCAAATGCTGGAATAGGGCTCTTAGGTTGTGGAGTGTCCATCACTGGAGATATTGAAAAACCAACTGGACACAGCACTGAGCATCCTGCTCTAGTAGCTTCCACTTTGAGCAGTGGGGGGTCGACTAGATGATCTCCAGAGGTCCTTTTCCACCTCAGCCACTCTGTGAGATGACTCTGGTGTTAAAGGACTTCCTAAGTTGTTGAACTTGAGTATGTCAAGAACTTACTACTGAAAGCTGAAACAGTGCAAACTGAAAGTGGAAATTAGACTTTTTTTTAAGTGAGGGGAAAATAATTATGAGTTGATACCTTCAAGATTTGACAGAATGAATGCTTTGCTGTGTTATTTCTCTACAGAGTTATGCTCTGTAATTTCAGCCTTGAACAGCCTTGAGGTCAGCAAGTCCATCTGCCTGCTTTCTGGTGGCAGCAACCATGCTTATGGTCCTTCCTGACAGGTGCTTGCTCGTTTAACTTTCTCATAACAGAGATTCTACAATTGCATGGCAATCTCTTCCTATCCTTGGCTATAAAATAGTTTAATGTTACTAATTGCATAACAACTAGGGGAAAGGTAGTGGTCTGTGATATGTAGAAGGTCATATTAGAAAATCAGATTCTTTTCTTGGATCAAAGGCTGGGTTAGAGAGAAAGTATCAATTCATTTCATTTTAAAATTTCGGACTTAAAGATAGTATACATTTCTCTGGAGAAGTCATCTCAAGGTATTTAGTTTAGGGAATATATAGTAAAGAAGACAAAGTGGAATGGGCAGATTGTCTGGTGTGGGTCACTTTTGACATAGAGTCAAGCCCTTGGTTGACTCTATGACCCGAGATGTTCTTCAGCTTTCTCTTCTTTTCCCCTAGAAATTTATTCTCTGTGATGACACATCTGTTTTGGATGTTGTCTTGTAAATTAGGCTATCACATCAGCTTTTTAGATTGCCCTGTCCATGGCATGACAGAGTTTACCCAGATGTGAAAAAGAAAATTATGTAGTCTACCAAGGCTCGTTTACTTTTTTCATGAACTGTTGTTTGTCTTCTTGTCTTGTTTTTATCAGCTATCTGTCACTGGGAATAAGTAAACTTGCCTTTTGAACAAAATAATTTATCTTCATTTTGCCAGCACTGCCAGGTTATTCTGCTCCTTGGTGTGGCCGATGGAGTGATAAAATACTGCCAAGGTAGGATGTGCATCACAGCGAAAGCTCAGTGGATTAGTTGTTCTTTGTGACATTGCACAGAATTTAAAACATTGAGAGCTTAGCTATCTTTGTGCCGTTTCAGCCACGTAAGCTGTCTGCTGCCAGACTGATTGGTGAAATAAGAGTATATGCAACAGCTGCCTACCTTAACGTGGGGAGGGAGGAAATCATCAGTTCCTAGAGTTTAGCAACCCAGGCTGGGTGAAAACCAAGTTCAGTTTGTAAAGAAAAGTGCTGTGAAGAAACCTTCTGATGGCAGTACCAGCTCCTGATCTAGGATGAAGGGGGCTGTCAGCCACTGCTGGGGTCTTTAGGTCCCTGCTATTATCTGTGATTCTCTCCCTTGCTCTCTTACATGCTTTTATCTATTTGACTTTCTGCTGATCTGGGGCCTCCCTTCTGACTGCTTCTAGGAATAGTTGCTTTTGGATATGTAAACTGTGTTTCCTGTTTCTTGGGCACTTGTTATTTATTTTTGTTACTCTGAGGTTTGGTATGTGGAGGAGGTTATTGTGTTAACTTCTTCAAGGTTACTTAAGGATTTTTATTTTTTTTTAATGTGATACTAGTAATTTCATTTTCAAAACTGTACCTTATTAACTTTTTGCAAATAATAAATCAGTGTCTCCGTGCAAAGTCAGCATTACAGATATTGTAGGTGCAGAAATAACTTCTCAGGGTTAATCTGTTTGGACAATATTGTGACTTCCTTGAAATGAACTAAAACCCCCACAGTTTACATAAGGTTCAGAACTATCCTGTATTACAGTAAATGTTTAGGACCCTACGTTATTTCATCATCTGACTCTGTAAGTGCAAATCATTACATCTCATCTGGGTCTGGTTGTCTCATGAAAGTTTTTTGTCAACTTTCACAATGTCCTTTGGAATCTATATAATATTTTTATTACCCTAAATGGATTCAAAATACATTTATTACTTTTGGGGAATCCAGCTGTATGTTTTTATACTTGTATGGAACTAGGTTAAGGAAGTACTTCAAAATTAAATATTTTACTACTTTAGATCTGACTTTTTATAACTAACTACATTAATTGAACATGTAGTTAGATGTAAGAACCATCTTGCCTCAGGCAGCAAATTAAAAATATGGAGTGAAGATTGGTGTAGACTTTTTTAAGACAAGATTCTCCTCCTTTGAGGGCATGAACACCCAACACTAAAACTCACGTGCACCTGAGTATTTAAAACTTAATGCCTTCTAGTTTGTAGCTCTCTGCTATAGTTTCTGAAGTGTTTGCATATGGATCCTCTTTGTCATTAATTTTTGAAAGAATGTACAAGTTAGTTGGTTCCCTGCGAATCACCTGTCAGTAAGTAAAGTGATGCAGTCCCTCGGTACTGCACTGCTATAACTCGGTATGGGTATTTTGCGTGGAGTGTAGGAAGGTTTGGGGTGCCAGGGTGGGAAATCTTGAACCACAGACCTGTGCAGACAAGAAAACTTGCACTCCAGAAACTTCATTGGTGTAATTCCTTTCTTCTAGGTGTCCTGTATCCAAGAAAAACAAAGCTTGAGATGCTGTGGCTTGGGCTGGCAATTTAGTGAGCAAACTTTGTGATGCAAGCCCAATCTTGCATCATTATAGTGCATCTACACTGAGATAGCACTGGCATGGCTTTGCGAGTGCTCCTCCTTCTCCTCCCTTTTCACTTCATACATATCAAATCCTATTAATTCCATCTTCCCAGAGAGTTTTATGACTATATTCTAAACGTTCTGTAAGTAAGGAATAACTCTCTTCCTGATTCCTGTGTCGATATATATGCCCAGTATACTACTACCTCAGTTTTTAACCTGTGTATCTGATTCTTCATGGCATTTACTGGAATTTCCTCCAAGAAAGTTCATCCTATCCTATTCTCCAGCTCTCTTAATGTCCTTCCTCCACCCTCCCAGGGCTTGTTTGTTTAGCAGACAATTTGGCAGACAACAGACAGTGTTTGAAAGTTTTTCTTTTTTAAGTAGCTGTGCTAATTTCTACATGCAGAGTGGAAGCCACTCAGTGGAACTCATCCAATCACAATCTTATTTTGAAGTTAATGACTTTTAAAAGAGTACTTTTAAAAATAGTCCTTAAATACAAAAGACAAAATAATCTCTAGGATATATTTTGAGACTGACTGCTTTGCGATGGTTTTTCTTTGGGACCAACCTGAAAATCATACAGAAGTTTTATTTTCCTCATTCCAGTTCAGTTTTAGCCTCACCAGTCAGGAGGCTGAAAGTCTCCTGAAGGGCTGAAACACAGCAAGCAGCTCTGCTGCCATGTGAAGAGGTGGTGCCCTGTCACACACCGTGTGAGTTTAAACTGTCACTTTATTATTTGGCTTACTTTGATCTCGATGGGTAACATTAAAAGTGGACCTCTGTCGGTATAATTATTATATGCATATGCAATACAAAGAAATTACACCAAGAAGTCTCTTATGCGGCTGGTCTGTCGTCACATCCTCCCCCCAACAAGTGCTTGCCGTTGGTTTGAAAGTTCAGTGTCAGGCCTGTTTTATGACAGTCTTGTTTTCTTCAAAGGATGTCTGTGGTGAGAAATTACTGACGTGAACTGCAACTGAAAAATCCCTGAGCTTTGCTCTGGGGGCAGCAGCCTTGCTGAAGTGGTATCTTTGGGAACGGGGCTAGGCGAATGGCCGGTAGCTTTGACACCAGTTTGCAGGACCAGGCTGGCATTAAAGCCTGCTGGTGGCAGGGCTAGCCTTGCCACCATGGCCCTGGCCATGCTCACCAGGGAGGGAAACTGTCCTGCTGCACCCAGCCACCCCAAAAACCCCCAGTCAGGATCCCCCCTCCCCAGATGCTGGTTGGTCTTTCTGTGCTTCTGAGTGCAAGTCTTGGCTGTCCATCAGGATGTTTTCTGGAGGTTTTGTCTACAGAGCTTCCACCTCAACCAGGTAGGTGCAGCTCAGCCTCCAGGAGCCATTGAGATGGGGGAGCAGCTGTTGCATGGAGCCGTTTTCGGGACTGCTCAGAGGCACGTGTGCTCCTCACCTTGGGCAGTTTAGCAGTTGAGATGAAAACTGGGTGCAGTTTCCTAAAAATAACTTTTCGTATTTCAACATGAAGTGGTAACTGGAGCTGTCAAGCTTAGTACAGTGCAAAACCATTGCTTCCAGTAAGAAGTAGTTGTTTCATATTTGGCGGAAAAAATTGCAATAGAAAGATCTCAGATGATTCATTTCCTATGCAGCATAGGTGTAATTCTCTTGGTTTGAGGCCTGAAACGTGGCTTATGCTTTGGTTTATTTCTTGCACAACTATTGTAATGTCCTTCCTCTTCTAGTGCAAAGAAAATATTAAGTACTACACCAGTGTAGGAGAATAAGATAAGCTGCATGTTTCAGCAGTGGCTGCTATACTGACTGCAAGCTTGACGGGGCATAGGCTGATCCCACGACATCCGAGTAGACCGATAATGGAATAACATCAAACGGGTTGTCCGCTTACCTCAGTGTCCAAGTTACATTAGCGGTGGTGACTGTGAGATACTCTGACCTTCTGGCAGGTCAGCCCCCCCCAAGATATCAGGATGAAAATCAAAGGGAATTAGTACCTTGAGATCCTAATCCTCCTTCGGTAAAAATGACCTGCTGTAGGTCTAGACAGAAACCACCATTTTTCATTGCTACGTTTCGCTACTTTCTTGGTTTGGTTCAGGCCATTGCATTTCATTGAAAAGCGGTTGAAAACGCCCTTCTGTTGAGACAGGACTGAGATGGGAGAAGTGTGAACTGCCACAAGGGGGTGAGGCGCGGGGCATCGATGTGCAGCACTGCTAATGCGGGAACGAGCCGTCCGCACTCAAACTGTTGAGCATTATCTTGAAAGCTAATGTATTCCTTTCAGTGGGTGTTAAAAATGGCATTGTGTGATGTTCTGCAGTAATGACTGGGAGGCACTCGTGACACTTGCATTACTTCTCTCTGCATATTCAACCTGAGAAGGGAAAGCCATCGCTAGGCTCCTCTGGCTTGGGTCCTACTTTCAAACAAGAATCTGCTGCTGAAACTGAGCCGCCCACATTTTAACTTTTTTGAGCTAAATATAAGTTTTATGGTTTGATATTTAAGCGCTTACAGTTCATGGCTTCCTTGACACTCCTGATACTTCTGAGGGAATTGTGAAAATGGAAAATTGATGGAAATAGGATGGTTTAATTAGGCCTTGAAAGAAACTTCACCAGAGTAACACTATCAGCCTTCAGTTCTCAGGGTCAAATGCCTAATGAGGAGGGGCTGCGGATGATCAGAACGTAGTTTAATTTGATAATTGTGAGGTGCTTCTTATTGAATGATAAACCCAATTAAGACATACAAAGGGGATTTTCTTTTAATATTCATTTATGTTAAAAACAAGCAATTTGACTGTAGCTGAATGAATTATTTCAATATAGGAGCTAGAGAAGAATTTCCTTCAGTCAAAACTATGATAAACTGATACCTGATAAGCTGAAAAATAAGCTGATAGTTTAGGAAACACAAATTGGTGTAGTGTAAAGGATTTTTTTGTCCCCTTTTTATTACAGTTGCCATTTTCTGAGCAGAAAATTTGGGGCTTTTGTGTTGGAGTAGGTTGATCTGGATGATTTCTGTAAGCTGTGTTTTCATTTGCTTTAAAATGCTTCTTTAGATGTTACCTTTAATACCAGCTGCTTGTCACTCAACTAATAATCCTGACTAATAAGTAGCGATATTTCAGACTCCTGTTCTTCTTTTTGTTGGTTTTACAATTCATTCAATTTTCAAGGCACTGTTTTTTGTGTATCTTCTTATATGGTCTTACCTCAGTCTAATGAATGGGCTACACATAAACCTTAATTTTGAGGTCATGTTTTCATTAAAGTGCCATTCCTGGCCTTGCTCCTCTGTGTAGGGTAGTAGGGGAAAGCGTATTTTTGACAGAGAAGTAATATATTTGGGAAGAGTTGAGAGGACTTTTAGAATCCTCCCTTTTAAGAACATACTTAGTTTATTGCCTTCTACATGCAAGTAGTTTAATTCCCAGCTATTTCTTCCTATTAGTTCTTCTTATTTCTTCCAGTTTATTCCTTGCTCTGGTCATTTCTAATCTTCCTATTCTTTTCTTAAACCCCCTCTCTATGGGTTTAGAATGGGTCAGAATTAACTACTTAAAACCAAGGGTAGTATGGTACAAATTATTGCTATTTGTGTGTGTAGACCACTAGGGTAAATATTTCTTTATGGAAAGCTGAAATCTCTCTCCCTTCCAGAAGTCTGGACTGCAAATTTATCTCTTCATTGCTCAACAGAAATAGGTATGAAACAAGGAGTTGTCACTAGGAGTCCAAAGGCAGCAACTCTGATAGTCCTCTTGCATCTTTTTGTGCCCCTCAAGTGTTTCCTCACTTGCGAGCTGACCTGCAGAGCTCAGCCCCTTCCCTGCTGAGAGCTCCTCTGCTCTCCTCTCTGCACCTCTCCCCATTTTTCCATCTCTCCTGGTGTTAGCTGTAGTGTTTGCCATGCCCTCAGCTGGGTACAGCCCTCTGGCAGGCACTTGGGGTTCTCCACATACCAGAGTCTGTTCATACGAGCAATTTAGTGAGTTCAAAAGGCACAGCCTGTATTCCTTCGTTCAGTGGAGAAATTTCCCTAGCATATGAATATTTCTGTGCCTTCACCCCAAGGTGTCTTTTTTCTTTGCTTCTTCTCTTGTATTCCTCCCTCATCAAACTCCAGCTTAATTTACCCTTTCGTGTAAGGTGTTTGCTTTCTTCTCTGCAGCTCCTGACCTCCAGAACAGCTTTCTAGAGTTCATACCTCAGAACCTTGGCTTTTAAATTGTATTTTTAAGTGACTGCTTAATTTCGAAAACATGGAGGAAATGGAAGAAAGCCTACGGAAAGTGCGTGGAGATTGTTAAAGCATCTGTGCTACAGCTTCCTCACTGCGGTCGAAATTTATCTGTGCTCTCTGGATGGACTTGCATCCCCTCCCCAGTAATATCAGCGTTGTGGTGACATACAGAAAAGCTGCCATTTTATCTGCCCCTAGCAATTGTAGTATCTTCTAGAGACTATGCCAGACTTGGTCATCTGCCCTTGCTTAACTTGCCCGACACAGTCCTCATTCTGAGATGCTGAAGGAGACACAGCTGAGTGCTAAGACATATTTCTCTGGCTTGCTGCTTGGTTCACCATCAGCTATCACTTAATACACACAGTTTATTCCTTGCTATGCTTGGTCATTTCCAATCTTCCTATTTTCCCTGCTCAGCCAACCCTAAACAGGAGTTGCTTTCCAACTTCTCATCCTGTTTTTTTTGAACCATTTATTTTATCTTCTGTCACCATCTCAGCAGACTTTGTCCCAGTTTACTTTCGCTCTCATTCTGAGTTCAACTATTGTCCCTTTGTATTTAAATCAGACTGCTGCTGCTCTAATGTACCCTGAATGCCTGCTAGGGGAGCAGGGGACTTAGATGTGTCTTGTCCTGGAGGGGACCTCCCAGGAGATGGCATGTGCATGGCCTGGGTAGGCCCAAGAGCTGTGACGCTTGCAGTTTGAAATGGCATTTGGCTGTTAATGTTTATATTGAAAATGTACCAGCTGTGCTTTACCAAGTGTTTTTAAATTTGGAATTTTGAGGGAACAGAAAGGCACATGCCCGACTCGGATCATCCTTCTGTCAAATTTTACCTTCGTGCTAAAGCATAATGGGTGCAGCAATACTTCAGACAAAGGGTTTTCAGAAGGTAGCACAGGTAATGTAATCTTTCTTAGGTCTGTCTCTTGCAAACAGTGCAACTATCTTGCATGCAGTAATAAAGCTGAGAGAGACATCTAGCAGGAAAAATTTCAAATGCGCATAGTTTGGCAAAGTTATGCTCCATGGCTTTATTGTTGGAAAGAATTAGAGGATGTTTTACTGCTGCTTCTTCCCTCAAACTTAAAAATATAAGCCTCATAGAAAATGGTTTGACACAGTGCAGTCTTCAAGAACTGATGCTGGCTGTCCCCCACCATGTCACTTCCCTCTCTGCTGGCTTGACAAAACCCCGAGCTGGCTGTTAGCTAACGCTTAGCACTTTGCTATCTGTTACGCTCCTACAAGGTAACACCCTGACTTTTTTTTTTTTTTTTTTTTTTTTTTTTTTTTTTTTTTTTTGATTGGTCCCGGTTTCTTTCCCCAAGAACTGAAGTGGATTGCTGTGTGGCACGACAGCGAAGCCACTTGAATGCCATGCTGATGCCCCAAGGGGGATGGAGGGTGTCCCACTGCTCCTGCTCGGCAGCTCTCAGTACAGACAAATTACCCGGCAAGGGATAACCTGGCAGAAAACTCCTCATTTGTGTTTTGGAGGAGGGTTAGGTTTCTGCTGGTTGTGACCCCTTGAGCCAGCTCCCTGCGGGGTCTGATGAGGACCCATTGGTCAGGTGCTGCGCACCCCAGGGGAGGAGGGGTGGCTCAGGGATGGAGGGAGGACACAGAAGAGGTGGTAGCAGCAACCTGTTAGACCCAAGTAGTTGTGGGGTCAAAACAGCCCATTAAGAGGGATAGGGTATAATTTCCTGATTGCACCTTTTCCATCCCTTTTTTCAATTCATGATAAAACACATTTGTTCTTTTTCTAGTCTTCTGTAAGCATACCTGCCTCCAGCCTTGTCTTAAAAGTTAGTCACTGAGACTGAGTATTGTAAAGTGAATTTCATGAAGTCCTGCCTACTTGAAAATACTTTGCTTATCCTAGTAGATTTTAAACTATTTTCCTATGGACACAAGTGTTCTTATGAAGACATTCTTGTGAGTTTGCGTCTAATGTTAATTTTGGTAGCTATATGGGTTTCTTTTTTTTTTTTTTTTTAAAGGGATTGAAGCTAAATGGGCATAACTACATAGGAGTCAAGGTGCCACCTGTTTTTTAGTGGTCTGCGCTGAACAGTGGATCCATAGTTTTATCTGTATCAGCAGTTGCTTATAGTATCAAAAGAGAAAATGGAGTAAAAAAAGTTGACGCCAAACATTTTAGGTCTTCACCAAGGGGTTAGGTAGGTGTCTGGTTCAGATCAATAGGATGCTTTCCTGTCACTTCTATGTCTCTTGCTGGATGTATCAATTTGTGGCTTTACCTGTCTCATTGCACGGTGTGCTTTACCGTCCCTTCACGAACCCCCTGAGGAATCTGACTTCCATTTATTGCACTTAAGTTTCAAGTTGCTGAGAAGTTCTTAGTCTCTATGCTTCCTGTCTCTCCCTGTCATGGGGATGCTTTGTGCTGGTGTCCTTTGGCTTGCTACTTCTTATCAGGTCCCATGTACTGCGTCAGAAGACTCTGCATGCTATGATTGATCAAACAATGCAAATAAAGACAATACAAAATTTGTGCAAAAACTTGTACAAATACTGCAAATAATTACTATATGGCTGTAGCAGAAATAAGTTATGCAAATCAAGATTATTTTTTTTTGAAAAGGGTTACTGATTCTGCTGATATCTGAATGCAGATCTTGAGTTTTCTCAGGGGAATTCTGATATCAGAAAGCACTATGAATAATTTTGGAGATGGGAGAGAGAAACTCTGAGTCCCCCAGGATTTCTAGTGAAAAGAAAAAGGTACTAGAAAATCTTTAGTCTGTAAGTCAGGGAAGAAGAAATTAAGAGAATATACCACTTCAATCCTGCATCTTGTTATGAAGTTTGTAAAACAGGAAGGGGAAGAAAGCACTTGCTGAGTGACGTGTAACATCTGGGCAGAAATTAAACATTCCCCAGGGTTTGCTAAAATTGCCTCTTGGTAACTTCACCAAGCTCTTTTAAACTCTTCTAAAATATGTTGCTCTGTATCTCTCTCACTCAGGTTTTCTGTGTGCTTTGTGCCCTACAAAATAACTATCTTGTAGCGCTGTTTCTGCTGTTTGGTATTTTTCCAGAAGCCAGTCTATAGTCCTGCGCTCCCCGTAGGTACGATACGCGGGAGAGACCGACAAGAGCGTGTTGTTTGTAACACCCCCTGACACACACGGACGGGCTTGTGCTGCTGCGCGCAGCCAAAGGATGCTGTTTACGTTCTCTCACTACCAAACCTGATTATCTGAAGTTCACAGGAGAAAGTTGTAAGCTTTTAACCACAAAAGTGGGGGCAAAATAGCATTGTTCGTGTCTGGCAAACAAGTTGAGACAAAGTTTTGATGTGTCGTCCAAACCTGAGTTTCTGTTCTGATGGAGAGAGAGCCGCTGCAAATCTCTGGATTTTAAGTCTTTAGCATTTCCCCTCCTCCTCACACCTGGTTTTGAGATTCTTTTATCTTTAATTGTATCCCTTTGGCCTAGTCTTCCCACGCCCTGAATTGTTCCCTTTTCACCCCTCCTTCCTTTTCTCTTACAGTTCTCAGGGTGGAAAACCACTTACTTAAAAAAAGTGTGAAATGTATTTCTCCCTCTGGAATAGCTGTAATCTTAATTTAATCCAATTACATTGGCTAAACATATTAGCTGGATGCTTTTGTTAACAGTTGACCTTTTTAAAATCTGTGTCCTTGGATTACAGAGCTGATGTCTCAGGGAGAGGAACAGAGGTGTTTCACGCCCTTAGAAGCTGCCACCGATGGGCTGCTGGGAGCCTGCTGCCTATATTGGTTAGAAGGATGCAGTTAGTTCAGTTTTGCTTTGTCACCGATGAGTTCATGCCCTGCCCCTTCACACAAAGTATAGAGAAGAGCGGCCTGAGCACTCTGCACGTGCTGTGACACCGTGGGCTTATACAAGTTTCGTGTGCTTTAACTTGCCTTTTAATAAGCCTGAGGCTTGCAAGTGCAGTGCAGCACAAAGATGTTACTTAGCTATCCATAAAAAAATGCATAAAAATTAATTTATTTAGAGCTTTCTGTAGGTCACAGACCCAAAGTAAACTACATAAGCTAAATCCACAATACAGAAACATCGGTCTACAGCTCCATAGCAGAATGTGTTATTTTATCTTGGTTCACTGAGGAGCAGAATATGATGCAACCCTTTGGGGCAAGTCTAAAGAGCAAACCAATAAAATACTCTGAATTATTCAACCTAATTGAATAAACAACATTCTTTGGAAACAGTTATTTGGCTAAACTTCATGAGACATAAAAACTTATTTTTCTTCTTTTCCTGTATCTTCCCAGGTAATGTTCTTTCTATTGTTAGGATAACAAATATCCCCAGATTAAATTTCAGTAACTTGAGTAGTATGGCAGGGTATAGAATTGTTTCCAAAGATAGTAGGCTGTGTTTCTGTATAGGAACAAAATTCATATTGGTGGCAGTTTTCATTGCAGTTTAAGTTTCATTCGTTGTTTTTATTAATCAAGAAGTACACAGCTTTTCTTTTTTTTTGAGCTGAATGCAACATTTAGCTGATTTTCAGGCATCATCTTTTTGACACTACTTTTGCTCTACCTTGCTTTTATGTAGGCAGCTTTAGTGAAAACGTGCTAGTTAATGTGAAATAAATGTAGTGGTTGTGCTTTCAAATTACTGAGAAGCAGAGGAGAACAGTTGTCCAATGCTGCTCTTGATGTCATATCTCGTATTTCATTGATGGAAGGTTTATAGCAGTGGAAGTTGCTGGTTCTCTCAAAGCCATCCTTTCAAATGGTGAAGGAAAACCGTAACTTGCAGTAATACTACCGTGCACAAACTTATATGGCTATAAAGAGTTTTTCAAAAGAAATGTAGCTTTGTGGGCGCATACGTGCGTGTGCTTGAGAGATGCTCTTTGGTTTTCTTAATTGAAATGTTCTCAAGTGAGGGCAGAAATCTTTCATATGTATTTAAGAAGGTCCAGACTAGAGTGAAGTAGATCATACAACTGTCGGTCAGCTTTTCAAATTAAAAAAATTGCTGAATTTTCAAATAAAAACCCCATCGACTTAGCCTTTGAGAGTGACATATTTAAGTCCACCTTAGGATTCCAGCAAATTGTGATGAATATGGGTATGAAGCTGTACTGCTACCTTGTTTGAAAAGTTCACTGCTGTCTGCCTTTCCTGTAGCCCCAATATTGTGTTTGATAAAGTGAAATACACTTCTTAACAATCCATCAATTGAAAAAAAAATGTTTTTTTAACAGGCAAAACGAAGGCTGGAGCTAGGAGAAAGTGGCCACCAGTATCTTGCTGAAGGACTAAAGACTCCAAAGGGGAAAGGAAGAGCTGCAACAAGAAGTCCAGATAGTCCAAAAAGTAAGGGAACCAGTAACACGCTGTATGGCACAGAGTTTTTTTATTTTACCAGCTTGAGATGAGTGTGAACCAGTACAACAGGCTGCGTTACCTAGCTAAAAGAGTGGGTTTATTGCTATCCTCACCTGGCTGTGCATGCAACATCCTCAACCCCACAGCCAGGCAGCGCACAACACATTTGCAGCCTGCATCGCTTGGTGCAGCTTGGTGGAGAGCTGCTGAGAGGCTGCCGAGGCTCCTGGCTTCTAGGTCTGTCCTTGTGCCTGTCGGGCAGCCTGCAGCCTCTCCATCCAGGACCTGCTCTTCAGCCAAGGATGTGAAGTTGGGGATGCTTAGGAGAGGTAGATGCTGAGGAATCAAGATATTCTGATGGAATCAAACGCATGGTTATTAGGCAAGGCTAATCAGGCCAGCCTCCTCCTTCCCTGCTAAAGTTACAGCAGCTGGTTGGCAGGGCTTCTTCCCCCGGGCAGGGATTTGCAAAGAGCGGTAGCTGCGCACCAGCAGCACTGCACGCTAAATGCTTTCTCTGGGCTCTGATCTTCCTTCTCTCCCTGCAATATGACGAGATTATTGTTGCCCCTGCTTAGTTGCTGCAAGTACTAGTTTTTGCGCATCTGTATTGCCTCGGGCAGTAGGTTTCTTGCAACAGGGACTGGGGGGTGTAGCCTTGCCATCTTTTTGGGGGGATTTCAGTAGGAGAATTAGGCTGGCAGAGGGAGGGGAATGGGGAAACGGGAGGACTGGATCAGCAGTGGTAGTGATGGGAGAGCAAGAGGCGCGAAGGGGTACTCGTCCCTCCTCAGCAGTCTAAGTCTTGTTTCTATTGAGGCAGATGGGAAAAGTGAAATTAACTGAAGATACGAACTTAAAGTGGGCAAGTTAAATAACCACAGTTGTTTTAGTTGAACTGAACTTCATTAAGCTAAACAAAGTCTGTTTTAAATTGAAGTGTGTTCTCACAGAAGTTCAGTACCATTCAGAGCATAGGATGCTGCTGCAGTGTTGATAAGGCTGTACAGAGAACTTCTTGCTGCATGACCAGGAGCACATGCCATTTTAGGTGGAGGTCAAGTAGCTTCTTGCCCTTGTCACTCTGATCCTTACTCTTTTCTAAAACCCAAAGGAAAAACAAACAAATAAACCACCCTGCTTCAAATTCACAAGGTCACCTAACTGATGTGGATATTCTTCCATGTCCCAGTGCAGACAAGCCCTGAATCTACCAAAAAATGAGATATGGCAGGTTTTCTTTGCAAACAGGCAGTGACTTGGTTTTCACTGAAAAGCCATCATATTCCTCAAAATATTTCAGGGTAATCTAAAGGTTCGCTTTCAGGTAGGATTTCAGTTTTGATTGACTTCTGCAATTAAGTGTGGGACCTGAACCTTGAAAACATGAAAACGGCCACCAGATCAGCCTGAGATCCATCATGTTTGCATAATGTTTGACCTCACCTGAAGCAAATGTAAGGTTTGAGACATATAGTAAAGGTTTTGCTAACAGGGAAACTTTCAACCCAGCAGACTTCCAATAATGCCCTTGACACAAAGGCTTTGAACATTTAGAACTACAAATTATTCCGATCTACATGTTTAAACCCTTAAGAGCTCATCTATTAAGTACATAGTTGCTACATTTGTGCATGAAAACAGTGAGTTATCTAGTAAGATCCAAGCTGTTTGCTGACCTCTAATTTAAAAGAAGTGGATACTGTTGCCTGGTTTGAGCATTGTTTGGTTATGGAGAGATGATGATTATAAATTGTATCTTACGTCAATCTCCTCTAATTCACTTGAGTTTTCTGTAAGCCGTGGAGTCTGGCGCTGATGGAATCTGTCATTGTGTTCACCCACTGAAGTACACCTAAGTCCTGCTTAATTGCATGTGAAACACTTATCTTACAAGAGGGGAAAATCAAACTCTGATGAAAGCTGGCTATCAGCCTGATGAAGGAGCATCATAGGGGAATTTTTGGTATTGCTGCCAGGATAAATAGATACTAAAAATACTATTAAGAATTCACATAGTGAAAGCCTAAGTAGAATATTGCTATATGTATCCGCCAGACTAATGGAAATATTTGCATTTAAAAAAATGTATATATTTGCTCATGTACCTGTGACTTTTGGAAATGTACATCTTGAAATACAAATAAATACCCAGTGGTAAGTTGTGTCTTAATGCAGAGGTTTGAGAGATTTCTTTAGTAAAAATTAAAGAAATATCTGTAATAGGTATCCTTTCACTTCTGGATGCTGCTTTTGGAACCAAAAGGAGAAAATTGATTTATCTGGGTTTGGTTTTTTTTCTTCCTTTCCAAGCCCCAAAATCTCCTTCAGAAAAGACTCGGTATGATACATCACTTGGCCTTCTTACAAAGAAGTTCATTCAGTTGCTGAGCCAATCTCCTGATGGGGTCTTAGATTTGAACAGAGCGGCTGAGGTCCTCAAGGTGCAAAAAAGGAGGATTTACGATATCACCAATGTACTGGAAGGCATCCATCTCATTAAGAAAAAATCCAAAAACAACATTCAGTGGATGTGAGTATTCATTATCCTTTTCCATTCCTGCTGGCTGATTTCACTGTCACAGAGCAGCAGTGTTTTTCTTCTCCCACCTTCCATTCTAACACTTTGCTCCAAGCAATCATCCAAAACGCCTTCTATCAGGATAAAGCTTTCTTTTTCTGTTAAGACAGATTTTCAGTGTATAAATAGCATTTGTCAGGGAAATTGTAAACCAGCATTTTGTCTGAATACTGGATTAACTCATTTGCTTCTCCAAGTGGAGTAAGTTTTCAGGTACATATCTCTATCTACTGCCTTCCTTGGTCTTTTTTCAGGATGTTAGAGGAGAGGGGAGTTAAAAGCAAGATTTTGTAAGCGCTTAGAAATATTCGACTTTTCTATCTTGGTGGCAGTTCCAAATGTGTTGTCATGATAAAAAGTTGCTTTCTCTGGAAGGTGTAGTTTATGTTGACTTGGTGTGGGTAGGTGGAGGGAGAAGGGGCTAAGGACTTGATCCACAGTGTAAGACCTTGCCTCTTCCCTTTCCCGTAGCACAGGGTCAAGTTTTACAGATGCTGAAAGGGCACCTTCCTTCTTTGTATCTGTAGGGGCTGCAGTCTGTCAGAGGACGGTGGCATGCTGGCACAGCGTCAAGGCCTCACGAAAGAGGTGACCGAACTGACTCAGGAAGAGAAGAAACTGGATGAGCTAATCCAAAGCTGCACCCTGGACCTCAAGCTGCTAACAGAGGACTCGGAGAACCAGAGATATCCTTTTTTTTTTGCCAAAACCTCAAAGGTGGTCAGTCTTCTTGCTGTGCTCTGTGATACTAAGAGAATTCCTCTAATTAACGTGATACAGAGCATCAGAAATGTCCAGAACTTGGATAATGGGTTTTAATGTAGCTCTATATAAAAGTTACTTACGCCACTTGCACCTGTAATGCTTCTGCAATGTCAAAAAAAAAGTGGTGTATGAAGGAGCCCATTAACATCCATGCTCACATACAGTAAAACCAAGAATTTAGCTGATGAATGAGTGACAACATCAAAAACCTGTGCTTTTTTGACTTTTTTGAGCCCAGAGCAAATCCCATTTTTATGTGTGCAGAAATTAAAAAGGCACGCAGACAAAGTTTTTGCTAAGGTAACAAAGATTTGTGTGTGGTGTACTCATTACTTAATTTTTTATTTTTTTTTTTTACATTAAACTGACGTATATAAATTACAGACACAGAGAGGAAAACACAGTTGGGAGTCAGTTTAGTCTGAAACTTGCAACAAACTTTTAGATTCCTCTGGTTAGAGAAGCTATACTAGAATATCATAGATAAAGGTGTTATGAGCTGTCAAAATGTCTATTTTAGACTTTTTTTTAATGTATTAGCAATGCTCAGTTGCATAAGGTTCATACGACTTCTGGTATTTTGGCTGCTAATACCCCTTGTAAGTAACCAATTCTCATTTTCGCTAGATTTGCTACGTACTAGCAACAGAAGAGAGCATTTTATTAAATGCTGACGTGAAAACTTTTATTACTTTACATACTCAGTAGTTCTTAAAGAGCATCTAATAAGGTGGACTTATTCTCTCTTTTGAAGGACAGGAGCGTCAGTAAAAAGTAATGTGAACTATGTAAATATTGTCTTTTCATTGCGCTTGCATGTCAATGTGTATGAAAGCAAGACCACCGAGTGGCATAGGGAGCAGGGTCATCACTGCCTTGATCCACGAAGAGACTTAAGCAAAGCAAAACCGAGCATTACAATTCTCTATTTTTCTAGTACTGTTTGCTGTGGTAGAGATCCCTGCCCTGCGGTTGCTGGCTCCCTTGGGGGTGGGTGAGGAAGGATCAGCATTAGCAGCGTCTTGGCCTCATGCTTTTGGATTTAGGAGAGCATATTCCCCAAATCCTTCTGTGAATCTAAGTTTACTGATAATACTAGTGATTATTGAGGAAGGAATAATGTGGAAGTGTGAAACCTGGGGATGAATCTGAGGGCACCCCAGTATGGTCTTTCACTCACCTCACTGAAGTCTGACGTGAGGTGACCTACTGAACACTCGCGGAGCTGAGAAGCCCCTTCCTTTGCTTAATCTCTGAAGGTGGAGTTTCTGCTTTTGGTAATATTTTTCTTTTCCCTCATGATTAGGTAGTGCCAAAACATTGGTTGTGCCCTGGAGTTGTGCTTCCTCATCTACCTTATAAATAGAATCAGACAGTAACTGATTGCTACCTTGAATGTTTTGGGATATGCCCAGCATTAGCATGGGGAGCTTTTTGCTATAGTAAGGAAGATTGTTGTTGTATTTCAAAACCATGCAATCCTTTCCTTTGTTCATATAGTGACAGCCACTGTTGCTGTAATTTGTACTCTGCCTTTGCAAACCTTACTAAACGTTACTAAAGGAGTGGTAGAAGCCTTGAGAAAAGCCATTTGCCTTAAAGCTAACCTGTCGTTTTGCCCCCTGACCTGTTACTTTGCATTTGGTCCAAGTCAGGTGTGAGATGTATTGGTGTTTTGAGCTTGGGCAGTTTGTCTTACTGTATGGTAACAGTAGACATTTACCAAAGTTATTCACATTTACACCCCCCAAAAGTATAATAATAAACTAAGCTCTTTATTTGTATGGCATAAATATTATGCTAGATACCTCATAGATGACAAAACTAAAGAGCTGGAAGCGCTTGCATGTGATCGCAGCCATTTCACAGTTTGTGACACCTTGGTTACACAGGTCAGTACGTGAGGCATGACCACGCAGTAACCCACCAAAATGCTCATGTTGATCTGGACAAATTTATGTTGAACGGCAAAATTTTCATATTCATTCTGTGCTTATGCAGAAATCAACTTTCTGCACTGTCAAGTTGTTTAAAGTAGTTGTGTAAGCAGTTTTTTGAAATAATTTCATATACTATAAATTAATAAATAAATATATGAGTATATAAATGTTTACACCCCCTAAATGAAAATTGAAATTATTATTTTATTGATTACTTCAAAAATATATTGTGTATGTGCATCTGTAACATGCGTCTGTAAATTCCTTTACATTTTTTCTGTGATTTCCAGTTATCTGCATTTTCATAGCAAGCGTGTAAAAAATTTTGCTTCGCATAGTCTGCGAGTAATTGCGGGTTGTTGAGCTTTTGCTTATGTAGCTTTACACGTGTAAAGGAGAAGAGAGAGAAGGACTCGGCACGGAGAATCCCTTTTGTCACTCGGTAGTGGCCCCAGCTGTTAGATCAAAGGGAAATTCTCACACAGTTTCACTGCAACCACAACCAGTGTAGACAGTAGAAAACTTTGGGCTAAGAGCAAGGTAGCCATGAGAAAATGGAAAAATAATTGAAAGAATGCTGCCTCTTCTAATAGTCTTAATATATTATAACCTGGGTTGGAAAACTCCTTAACAGTGATTACATTAGCTTATGTAACGTACCAAGATATTCGAAAAATTAGTGGCCTTAAAGACCAAACTGTTATAGTTGTGAAAGCTCCTCCAGAAACAAGACTTGAAGTGCCTGACCCAGTGGAGGTAAGGAGAACCTGGCTTTTCCTGCCAGGTTATTTATAATTTTTCTATAGATGGAGCAAGTGCCTTGTGAGTCTTACTGAGGTAACTGATGCCCAAGTTGGATTGTACTGGCATCCAGTCCTATATTATTCATCTGTCTTAGAGACTTTGGAGGTGTTTTTTTTTTAAAAAAAAAGGAAGGGGAATCTTTAAAAATCATTTTACACAAAGCAATCATTATTTGTTCCTTTTCTTTCAATTCCAGCTTTCCTTCAGAGTAATCCACGCTATTTACAGATTATTCTCTTTTGCCATACTTTATGTATAGAAGAGCTTTTCCTTGACAGTTGAAATTTCCTGTTTGTAACCATGTAAAATCTTTCTCTTAAGAGATGCAGCTCTTTTTTTTTTTTAGCTTTATGTAGTTTTAGTTATAAAGTTCATAAATAACTTAATGCCTTAAGCATCTTGATGACTCATATTACTGATATCCTAATTTAATGAGACATATGTTTTCGTGTCGGATTTTCTTTTCTGAAGTATTACAGTTATTGTAGAAAATTGTGGTTTACCCCTAGAATCTATTCTTGCCCTTCCTTCTTCCATCATCATTTTTGCTTCATTTAGGACAAGAGGTAATGGGGACAAACTTGAACGTAGGAAGTTCCATCTAAACATGAGGAGGAACTTCTTTGAGGGTGGCAGAGCACTGGAACAGGCTGCCCAGAGAGGTGGTGGAGTCTCCGACTCTGGAGACATTCAAAACCCACCTGGACGCCGTCCTGTGCAACCTGCTCTAGGTGACCCTGCTCTGGCAGGGGGGTTGGACTAGATGATCTCCAGAGGTCCCTTCCAACCCCTGTGATGCTGTGACACTGATTTTACACATCTGTGTAAAACTTTCTACATTCTGCTAGTGCACTTTTTGTTTGCTATCGTGAAGTCTGTAGGGCAGGGGGATTTCCTTTCCTATTTTATTATAAGTACTTCTATTCCTGAAGCTGTCTGTGTTCACCTGTGTCCCTCTTCTGTTGCCCCTTGCTGCTTAAGCCACAGTCTCTCTCTGAGTGCCAGCTTTTGTATATGAGATGTCTGGCTCTTGTCCTTTCGTCCTCATTTTGTTTCTTTTCCTTATCCGAGGTAGATGTCTCGGGTAACTTAGCTGCTTCTCCCTTCCCTTACGTGCTGTCACAGTTGCAGGGAAAAATGCTTCAGGTGGCTTTTCTTTGAAGATATCCTTAAGGAGTATCTTTACTTTTCTTCATTCCTCTCATTGTTCATAAAACAACATGGTTCAGCTGCTCCTGGGGTTTTATCTCTAGGTGGCAAAAATGAGCTGCTTTACAATTCCCGGTTGTTATGACAGACCCAAGTATGTTGGGCAAATGTAAATAATTTGCACGAGCCACTGCTTTAGAGATTTTAAAATGTACCTAATTTCTTTTCTCAAGGAGCAATTAGACATAGGGCTAAACCCCAGAAACCTCCATGCTGTGTTCATACCTCTCCGTTATTCCCTCATCCCTGCTCTTGGGCTGGTTCCACTGAGCCGAGGGCTGGGCAGGAACAGACTCCAGATGCTCTGTCATTTCTTTTACTAAGATTATTCTTCACTTGCTTAGGCCCATTACTATTTACATCCTTCCCCCCCCCCGCCCCGCCTTTGTCCTTAATTTCCCCTTTGAACCTACGTGCAGGTTTTGGAAGAATAAACCATTTTGCTGCAGTAAGGAAGGGATATCTTTTATCGGTATCCAAAAATATATACTGTTATCACTGTTTGCTTTCCTGTTTGTTTCCCCTAGGCATTAGGCTTTGATTTTTAGTTCAGTGAAATCAGGTGGGTAGAGAGATGCACACAATTGTTGAAGTTAGCATCTAGACCTCCCTTATCCCCTATGCCCAACTTACACATTTAATGTTCAGCTTCAGGCAGTAGAAGTCCTATCTCTTTCTCTCATTTGCAGTTACGTTTCAGTGTCTTTTTGCATACCTCAGTCATTCGACAGTACCGTCTCCAACTCCTGCTGTTCCCATCTCCTTTTTTCTAATTATCTTTAGCATTGCCCTAAGTAGTCTTAACTGTTTTCTCTGCCCTGGGTTATCCTTGTTCAGGTTTTGTTCTCTGTATTTGTAAATGCTGACTACTATGCTACGTAACTGTCAGAGCACAAATAGTATGAGGAACTTTTTTGTCAAAGGGCACAATAAAATGTATTTGAAACAAGTCTGTGAAGAGGTATATAATGCCTGTATTCATACTTTTAAAATACAGCTGGAGCAGGTTTATTTTTAACTGGAGTAATTTATGATTTTCCATCATAAAACTAAGAGCAACTTTGCAGATTTTCTATCTGTCTATATATGTCATCTTGTTGTATTGCATCAAGGTGTGAAAGTTAGAAAAAGGTAATTTCTTCAGATGAATTAGAAGTTCCTGTTATTCAGAAACACCATCAAAATCAGAGTTGCTGCCTTGAGGGGTTTTTGGGTGAGTGAGAAGGATGTTTTGGCATTCTTTTAAAGCGGAAACATTTGCACAAATAAATCCAATAATATTGTTATAAATAATAACAAAACCTGTGACTTGCATCCCATAGTTCCATTCGATCAGAATGCTCCAGCTTATTATGGTTGTAAGAAAATGTTAGGAGTTCAATCCTTTATACCTCTCTGGTTATGATAAAACACATAAAATAGTGGGCCTCTGAGATTTGTGCACTACAGACAGTGGGAAAAGCTTTTATGTTCCCTTCAGTCTACAAGATACATTGACCAAGCCTTTCACATCTTCAAAAAAATGCGTGGGGGATTTCAGGTTCTCTCGATTCGTAAAAAAAAA
>VYXH01011222.1:181943-243137 GCA_013397275.1 Burhinus bistriatus | reverse complement strand
TTTTTTTTCCTTTTTTTCTCCCTCCTCCCCCTGCATTTCATTTGTTTTGAAAAAGTTCTTTCTGTACAAGCACCCTTTGTTGCTTTTAGGACTGGCTATATCCAAAGGTGAAAACAAAGGGCTGTGCTACAATTTTTCACAGTAAAGACTACCTCTGTCTGGGGAGAGAGTGCAGTGTGAATTGGCAATATACAGATATTGCAATAACAGCAATGCTGATTAAAAATGAGGAATTGCATCAGCTTAAAAGAAGGCAAAGGGAAACCAGCAGAAGAACTGAACCTATTTTTGTATCTGCTTTTAGAATGTGAAGATGGAGGCAGTGTTCTGAACAAATCTTGCATACCATCCTGTGGGAACACAAAGCTCCTTTGTTAGTCTGAGCTACACAGAAATGTGTGAACCAGCTGCTATCAGCGTAGGGCTGTACCATGGTACTTGTTCATGTTCTGGAAACAGTATAGCTGATGGAGGCTTTACTGGTTCTAAAACTGGTTTTGGTTTCTTGGCAGCATGACTCGCTATATAGTTTAGATAAGCCTGCAGACCTACTAGAGTGCTCCCTTTGAGATACACCCTGGTGGAAGAAACTCATGGTAAAGACAAATAATGCGTACTGTTTAAAAGAGGAAGGGGGTGAGCTGGGAGCTCTCAAAATACTGTGAGCCAGATGTTTGTTTGGGAAGGGAATTCAGTATGTGTGCCACTTAAAAGGCACCTTCTCTCTGAAAAATGGAACCGAGCATGTATAGTCAGACATAGAAGGAATTGACTTCTGAAGCAGGTAGTCATATTAGCCTTAGTTGGCATCTGTAGGTTTCTGGTTCTGTGGAATGAATGGATTTTGGCCCAGCCTTCTTGAGTGCATTTTGGTGGATCAAGCAGCTAGGTATGCTTGTTGTTTTGTGATAATTGCTTTTGGCTTGAGGCCGTTCAGGTCCAAAGCATTCCCTACTCAGTCATTGTAAAACATGCTGGGGGGGAAAGACATTACTAATGACTTACAAATACGAGAAGAATGAACAGCAACTCTTCCTTTTATGAAGAGGAAACCAAAACTGGTATTAACAAACATTCAGCAAAACACTAAACCAGGAACAACTTATCTGTGCTACTTTTTTTTTCCTTTTCTTTTGTTTCTTTAGAAATAAATGCTAGCACAGAACTTTTTTCCTCCTGTAGTATTGGATTCCAGAAGCAAAAAGGAGTGGAATTGTTTTATTGCTAATTCAGTGGGCTTGACCATGATTTGCCACATAGAAACCAGTTGTGTTATAGACCGTCAGCTTTACTTATGCAGTTTTAGACTAGCCTTTGTTCAGGCATCCTTTTTACTATCTCGCAGAATTTGTCTGCAAGTTTGTTGGATGGAAAGATGCTGTATTTTTCATGTGTTCCGTCCTGTAGTTCTTGAAGAGCTCACTCCATTACTGTGATTGTGGTATTTGTTGGTGAGACTTGACAATTTCTATTGAAGCTTAATTTTTATAGTCCATGCTATACATCTTATGACTCTGAAATTCACTGTGCAGAAAACTTATGTATTTCTCTAAAGCAAATCTCAATATTTTGAAATACTGTTAAAGAAATTCTCTGGTTTTTATTGCCTCTTCTTGTTAATTTTCTAAACACTCGTCAGTTTTGTTTACCTGTGGGTATAGCTGAGGTATCCTGAAGACTGTCCATCTGCTGAAACAGTAGATTTGAGTAGAAGAAGAAAAAAGACAAGAAAGAACAAATGCTCTGATCTAAGACCTCACGTTGAAAAGGAGACAGTTGTAAAAGGAAACATGCTTAGTCTGCTGCTGAAAAAGCAGATGAAGTGCTGCAAACTGATGTAGACTTCAGTGTTCAAAGGCATTGCCTAGTGTTCGTTGTGTTGCCGAAATCTTGCTTCCTTAGACTTTGGACATTCCCATACAGATACAGCAAAGTGTGCTGCAGCATACATTTTATTCATCCAAGTGGAAAATAAAGCAAATTACTAAGATTGTATAGGCATCGACTCTTGGTTCCTGAATCACAGTTCAGAATCTGGTGCTTTATTTTAAATATTGTTTTTAGAAGTACTTTTTTGCTGCACAATACCATATTAATAATTTTAGATTTTGATTTATTTTCTTGTCCTAAAGTAGAGATCTCTTGAACAGGTTACTGTATCCTATACATTTGTTAACACAAAATTAACTCTCTGCAGCCTGTGTAGTGGTTGATGGAAGTATTTTGAGTAAAATTTCTGCTGGTTTCTGGTGTATGCTTTTAGTTGCTTAGAATCAGCAGTTGGTCTTTCCATTTTTCTCTCTCCACCCTGCTGATAATGCTTCTCTATAGCTTCGTAAGTATCATGTAAAACAAGCAGTAGTGATTACTGTGTAATTTCGGGGTTCTGTGAGCCATCGTCATTGTGAGATATTTTTAGTATTCTTTTTTAAGCTAAAAGACAAATCTTTATTAGCTGCTCATGACGTTCTTGATATTTAGCCTTATCAATCAGAGAGTTCAAATTTAGTCTTTGCTTTTAGATTGGTACTTTTCAAACGGTTTTGATGCAGTATCAATTTAAAAAAAAAGATATTTCACAACCATTTTTTTGGGGGTGGAGATTTAAATACAAAAAATAACCCAAACTGCTTTTCTTGTGATGAGAGGCGTTTCTGTTTTCTCTGACAACACTGCAGCCATGAAAGCATCATTCTCTGAGAAGCAGCTGAGCAATGGAAAAAAGTGAACTGAGGTGTAAATCCTGTGGTCCCTTGCTGAAGCATTCCCCTGTTGTCTCTGTTTTGTAGAGTTACAATCCTGTATGATTTTTGGATTGCTTGATAACCTTACACACCTGCATAACTACTCCTTCAACAAGCTTCTTTTTCAGATTCAAATTGACTGATAATCTGGCTGTAAAAGCTTTTGGTAGTTGATACTGAGTGAAGCAGTAAAGTAACTTATTTCTGTACCTGTTGTTAAAGCAAGATAATTGTCTTAACAGGTCCAACAGTATAGGACAAGAGGAAATGGCCTCAAGTTGCACCAGGGGAGGTTTAGTTTGGATATTAGGAAAAATTTCTTCACAGAAAGGGTTATCAAACATTGGAACAGGCTGCCCAGGGAAGTGGTGGAATCACCATCCCTGGAGGTATTTAAAAGACGGGTAGACGTGGTGCTTAGGGACATGGTTTAGTGGTGGTTTTGGCAGTGTTAGGTTGATGGTTGGACTCGATGATCTTAAAGGTACCTTCCAACCCAGGTGTTTCTATGATTCTGCGATTCTATAATATCGTCTCCTGCTTTCAGAAAGTCTGAGTTGCTGCTTGTCACAAGTTTGCTGTGTGTTTTTATTCTTGGTGCTCTGGTCTAAAATCCCTGCTCTGTCATGCACAGCTAGTATGTGAATGCTTGGATGCGGGCGTGGTGGTTTTTCTTATGTTTATTCTTGTTCTTTCACTGCTGCTGAAGTAATTACTAGACTTGGGCATATCAAGCACCATCTTCTGAGGAGATATAAGAGCTCTTGTCATCTGTTTAGAATCTGAAACTTTTGTGGTGAGAAGGCGGAGAGGATGAGGAGAGAGGGTGAAAGGGGACATAGAGGAAGAATGAAAGGTGGTATTCATGGGATGGTACAGATGGAATTGCGTGAATATAGATGATCAGGATTTCACAGTTCTTTGGGAGGAATACAGGTAGTCCCAGTGCAGCCTGAAGTGTCCAATAAGGCAATGAGTGGGATGATGACTCTGGATGTTGTTTGGGTGCTTTCTTGCAGTGCCATGCCATGACTCATCTGCAGCAGTGCATGTTCCCCAGGTCTCTGTAAACTAATGTATAATTGTGGTTTTGGCAGCTGTGTATTACTCTTTTTACTGCTCCTGCGTTCCCTGTAAAACTTCCTAGCACGTGTGTGGCTAGAGTTCTGTTACTTATCACCTCTGACTTGTCATATATCTTGCACTGTGCTACCTCTTTGTGGTGAGTTTTTCTTACCTCAGCTTCCTCAGCATCAGCTTCTTATTCCCCTTAGGCAACTTTCTGTTAAGTGGGGTATCTAACTTTGAGGATGTTGTCTCCCTTACAGGATAGAACTACTCTAATTCTCAAACTGGGAAATGTTTCCCCTGTTTATAGGGGAACTAGAACTAGTGTGTGTTTTCTCTTCATAACGGCTTCCTATATTGCTGACATTAGAGCTTGATCTGACAAGTGTGTACTGTTTTCTTTATCCCACTTACTGCCTGTTTTACAGTTCATCTAAATTAAATTGATTTCTTTTTCTTTCACAGTGTCTTTTCTTTCACAGTCACAGAGCTGGCAACTGAAAGTTGGGAGCAGGCCTGAGAGCCTAAATAAATCCTACATGCACAGTATCTTCAGAGACACTTGTTAAAGAGCTTACATAGGTAAATTTAAACATGCATACATGTTTAGACTTAATTCTAGCGGCAGAGCAATTGGCTGCATGCTCTAGTGGTTGTGCAGTAGGGTTTAGTTCTGGCAATACTGGTGTAATCCAGAGGAATGAGTTCGAAAAGGATTGAACCATGAAAGAGAACTTCAGCTTCTGGTAACGTGCATCCTCGTATCTGGAATGTGTCCCTGTAGTAGGTGGTTAAGCAATCAATAAATGAAGCATAAATAACAGTGATGAAGTGAGTTCAACGTAGATGTACAGGTGATGTAGAGCTTTGTAGGGTACTCTACTGAGACATTAGTTCCACATGGTTCTTTGTGGTTTAAGTAATAATTCACAGAAGGTTTATAAAAGCTAGTGGGAGAACAGATCGGATTTTTATAACCTGAAGAGTTTTTTGACCATGTAGTCTCAGAGATAGGAGCGAAGGTATTTTGATCAGACCATTTGTAGGAGCATCTGGAAAAGACTTGATTGTTACCCTAGGTGACTGGGAAAGGTGGAGAAGGGTTGATATTTAGTGCAGGCTCTTGCTATAATTTGGCTACAGTTTCATTTGTTAGGAAATATGAAGCTTGGCTACAGTTTCATTTGCTAGTGAAGCTGAAGTTTAGCTGCGAGTTCCGTGGTTTTGAGTAATTGCTGATAAGGACAAAGTTCTCTCAACTTGCGATGCTCAGCCCCTGTTGTGCATTAAGGTATTTTTAATATGTTTTGGGAATGCTTTTTTGACAGTTGCAGTGTGGGTGCCTGTGCATGCGTGAGCTGCTATTGCTTTATGTTACTCTACAGAGGCAAGGCAAGCCTAAGTGAGTTAGTTTCTGCCTTGTTGCTGGTAGGAATTTTGAATGTAGCACAACTCATCTTGAACTGTGATGTGTCTCCAAATACAGGGCATTAACCTGTATTGTTATCCTTGTGTCAGGCTTGAGGATATGTTAAGAGACAAGACTGCCATATGATTATGGAGGCTGGCTGGAGGTAGTAGAAATTCATTGAACAGATAAGAGACACAAATTGGTTTGGGTGTTTTTCCTCATTGATGGGAGCAAATAAAGTACTTATTTCTCTTTGTTTCCTGACTAAAAGACCTGAGTGTAATTTCTATTTCCCTTTTCATGGCCAATTTGGGTTATGTTCATGTGAGCATGATAAGTGTTCCTGTGGCTCCCGGGTGTAAAAACAGGTCCTGTCACCAAGCAAACAAGTAAAAATGATTGTAGATATTTTTTATCTCTCCCAGAGTCCCATCCCATCCTTGGAGTGTATCTGCTGCTGTCTTAGATCATCTGTGCTTTTCATTTATGCCTTTTTTTTTTAATGGTACAGCATTGTGTCTCCCCAGGGCTGATTGGCATGAGCAAGTTCAGACATCCCCTTCTGATTTTTTTCTGTCAAAATGTTTTACAGCTCTAAAGTAGTCACATTAAAAAAAAAATCAGAATATGGTAATGTATGAAGTAGTTTACACTTGTAACTTTTTCAGCTAAGGAGGGATTGAAATTCGTGTATGTTCAAATGTAAAAAGCCTGTGAACCTGTCGGGCTGTGGCTGGGTGCTGTGCGGGTGGGAGCCAAGAGGTGGCAGCATCAGCCAAGCAGAGGCGGGCTGGGCACGGCTGCTCACTGCCCTGCCTGGGGAGCGCCCGCCTGCGCACCCCTCAGCGGGGCACTTAACCTTTTCATTTCTGGTGAGCTGTGTTACTGATTTAATTTAGGGATACTGGGTTATTATTCAAATTTGAAGTGCAGTCATATGCATTTAATTAAATCGGCTTTAATTAAAATTATTTGCTGTCATTCTGATCTTATGCCCATTTAGTTGGCAACTTTGCTATTGAATATTAGGAAGGTCTATGCTTTGTACTTCTATTTTGTCTCAGAGTTACTACTTTTTAGTTTGTTAGGTTTCATGTTGGACCTATTAGTTCCTCTTCCAAGGAGTCTGTGTTATGGGTTTGGGATTCATAAAGTATCATAATTGTTGAAATCACCTTTTTGAGGAACTGTTCCATTTGGATGCCCCTTTCTGCTTCATGTTTGTTTGGTTTGGGAGGTCGGCTTCATTTATATAAGGACTTCTATTTGAAACATTGAGAATTTTGCTTATAGTGATCAATGTGACCCCTTGCTTGTTTTCGTTAAGGGATGATTTGATTTTTTTGTTTTATTTTAATAATCTTATGTACACTGTCTTAGGTGTGCGTTACACTAACACACAAGCTTTTAGGGATTGCTGAACAAATGCTACCTGTTGAAATGCATGACTACAGAATAAATAAAACCATGAGTTTAGCTAATAGTGTAAAGGGAAATGATCTTCAAGTTGGACATTAGTAATTAATTATGTTACAGCTTATTAAGGCTAGCATTTCAGATAGATGGTAACTGTTGTCATCAGTGCAGTGCTATCCTTAGTTTCCCAAACTAAGCTTTTCATTTGTTTAAGCAAATTCTAAATAATGTATAGGATCTGATTTAATGTTTGGGTTGGGATTTTTTTGAGGGAAAGTGCCACTTGCTGTGAATTAAGAGCCTAAGTTGAATGTGGGTGAGGCCTAGCTACATACTTAGCTTGTGAATTTTGTATGTTTAGCTTGAGCTTTGTGCAAATATGGGTTTTTTTATTTGCCATTCATATGACTCTTCTTGAGCTTATCTTCAGGAACTTCTGGGTTGTAAATTTTTCATTTTTTTCAGCTAATTTTTTTCTTTTTTAAGTTTAGTTTTGTAAAATCCTTTGTGGATGATTTTTAAAATAGTGGAGATGAGTAAGCTGTCAAAAGGCAATCTTTCCCTGGTACATTTTGGGAGCAGTAGAGCTGTACACTGGGAATTGTCCGAGTTTGCAGGGAAGTAGCTTTTCTGAAGCAGCGTTGGAGCAGACTCCCATGCTGTTTGTATCCCCCTTATGGTGGATATAGAATAACCATTGAATCTTCAGTCCTTATGTTCTTCCCTGTGGCCTTGCTCAAGAGCCTATTTTGAAATTAAGCAAGTTATGCACAGGCTCTTAATCTTTCCAGAAACAGTAGTTTTTTGGTCTCTGGAATACTGTAAACAGAGGTACCTTTCACCCTAAGAGAAGTGATAAGCTGCTCTGCATCTCAGAGATGCAAAGAAATGCCTTTATTGCATCATAAAGCTGTGTTTTAGAATGCTTGATATTGTCATAACCGATTTCTGCAGCTCTTAAGAAATTTCAACCTCATCCTAGCCAGTTTCTGTGATTTTTTGTGCTCATTTCAAACACTTACGGAAAGCAGGATAGATGCTGTGACCAAGCATTCTAGCACCCATGGGGACCTTAAGTTGACTTAGCTGGTTCAGTCTTTACAACAGTCGTGCTTAGCTGGGGTACGGTGTGTCTGCAGAAGTGCACATCCTTGAATCTTTTATGCACTTTTGTGAATCTTGTAGCATTTGCGTGCTACCAGTTGGAGTTAACACATTAAGTTTTGGGGCTGAGAAACAGGCTTCATCTGTTGAAGCAGAAGACGTTAGCATTTGTCTTGTGTGTCAAATCCATGGCTTTGGAATTTGCTTACAGAAAGAAACTAAGCAGAAACTTTGTCTTGGATGACTATAAATAGGCTTTGAGTTAATCATGCCAAAACTGAATTGCTGTTGATTGGTACAAGACACTGGTGTATAAAGAAGTGAGTTTTTTGGCTTGCGGTTTAATAGGAGGCAGATCACTTGGCTGCTGATTTTATTAGGCATTTTGGACCCTCAGCTTTTGTTGGCTGGGATTTAAGGGTAAAAGTGTGCGTGTTTGTAATTGATTCCCTAAGTGATAGTCGACTTTTGAAATTCTGTTGTTTGTTCATGGGTTGGCATTTTCCTGTTTGTCTTTATCATGCTTGGAAAAATTGACTTACCATTGGTAAATGTTAATCTTTCTTTGTGAATGTAAAGGTGAAGACCATTAGATGAAGGTAAATTTGAGCATCTAGTATTTATTTAACTAGAAGTTAGTCTTACAATTGGCAGTTATGAAAGGAGAATGTAAACTGAATATGCTTTAGAATTCTACTAACTAGAAAATAAAAAAATTAAGAGGTTTAAGTCTGAGACAGTCACCTTGATGTGTTCTTAACGGTTCCAAATATTGTTTGTAACATTACTGTAGAATAGGAAAAACACTACTAGAATTTTTTGTTAAAGGAGAAAAAAGTCATTGGTACAAGTTTTTTTTTTTTTTTTTTTTTTTTTTTTTTTTTTACGAAAANACCCAACCCAAACAAACCAGGAAACTTATGGGAGGGAGGAGGAGTTTCTCCACAAACTTGCTACCATGTTCCAGTATTTAAAGGGTAGCTACAAAGAAGATGGAGGCTCCCTTTTTACAAGGGATCACGTGGGAAAGACGGGGAGTAATGGGTACAATTTACTCCTGGGGAGATTCCAATTGGACCCAAGAGGAAAACTTTTTCCAATGAGAACAATCAGCTATTGGAATAATCTACCCAGGGAAGTGGTGGATTCCCCAACATTGGACACTTTAAGGATTCAGCTGGACAGAGTGCTGGGCCATCTTATCTGGATCGTGCTTTTGCCAAGACAGGTTGGACCAGATGATCCTTGAGGTCCCTTCCAACCTGGTATTCTGTGATCCTATGAAACTATTTTGTTGTGACACTTGTATGTTGTTGTAAAAAAAAAAAAAAAAGGCTTGCTGGAAAACTAATGTGTTTTCTGAATTGTCTTTGGGTCTATCCACAATTTTCCAAATACAAACACAGCAGAGCAGAAAACCAGCATTTTCTTCTGTAGGTGGTCGACAGTTCATTTACAGCTGTAGTTTTTCAGTGCTGTCAGTGGTTTTTCACTTTACTGAGGCAGAAATACATTTAAATGGAGGAGATTGTAGGCTTCACCTCTGCTGTTCTGTGAGTTGGGGAGAAATTCTCATAGTTTAACAGCACATCAGTGTGATGCTGCTCACTTGCTGGCAGGCACTCCAGGCACCAGGTAAAGGGGAGGAGTTTATTTCTGGAGTGTAAACTGATGCAGAGGAGGACTGGGAGAGGAATTGTAAGTAAGATTGTTTTCCCTGACCACCTGTAGGGAATAGGTTGTAAGTTTGTGTTCATGACTGGCAGAGCCTCCTCTCAGGCTGCTGCAGTCTGTCATAGATCATAGGCCAAAAGGCACCTGCATGGTTAAGCTTCCCTTCCCAGGGCTGAACCATTCACCAATATTTGTTTTAGCTGGTTGTCGAAAACCTCTAACGATGGAGAATTCATAACCCCTTTTGGATGATTAACTACCTTTCTGGTTGAAAACTGTTTCCAATTGTGTAACCTAAATCTTTTAGCACAGTTCAAGCCTATAGCTGCCTGTGTTTTCTTTAGTGGGTATGGAGAACATCTGATTCTTTTCTTCTTCATAGCAACATTTCACATATTTGAATGCTGTTATCACTTCTCCCTGTAGGCATCTTGTGTGTAGGCTAAATAGACCTAATTCCTAAAAGCTTTTCTCATAGGTCATGTTCTCTAGATCTCTGACCTTTCTTGTTCCTCTCCTCTGGACGTTATCCAGTTTATTTCCATCAATCTTCAAGTGCATTAGTCTGTTTATGTAGTGTGTACAGTTCTGATAAATGGGCAGTAGGTGGATTTTTGATGCCTTATTCAAAATACAGTTTATGAAACCTTCAAATGGAGGTCACAGGACAGCTGAAATCTGGATCAAAGTCTATTAGAGAATAGCTCTGTCATAATTGACTTTTTTTTTTTTTAAAGTAAAATGGGAACTACTGAAATACACTTATATAAAAAAATATTGTGGGAGATGGTTTTTAGAGTAAAACTGTACAAGATGGGGAAGTTGAAGTCTTGGTGCTAACTTGTATACTATCCCAATCAGAATACCTTGCTTCTCTGCATCCATTTTTTTAATGTATCTGAACTGAATACTATTAATTTATAGAACTTAACAGTCTTTTAAGGATTTGCTTTTGTGGCTCATTTAGGGACACTGCTGTTGTTCATAATGGCAGTATTATAGATTTTTAAAATAATATAAGCTCTGAATTGCTAAGCCAAAGATTGTCATCACATTTCTGTTCTTTGCCTGTATCTTTTCTGCTGTAATTTAAAAAATGCTCTGGCACAATTTGTTTTATTTTTTGGCCATTTCAGTCTAAAACAAGATTAGTTCCTTGGTTTGATTTACTGCAAAGTTGGACAAATCTTTGGAAGTATCTATGCACGTGTATTAAGACATTTCAACAGGAAGAGAGCAGAGCATTAATGGGACTGAGTGTGCAAGAGATGGCTTGTCTTTCATTTAGCGCTAGGGCTTACTTATGCTGAGTTAAAGTATGTGCTTGTGAAACTAGAGCTTTAGACTTGGAACACTTTATTTTAGTGTTTTGTGCAGTGATTGATTTCTGCGGGTATTTTGTGCAACTTGATCTGGTAAAGAATCCATCTTAATGCCAATCTTTTGGGTCTTAAAGTATCTTCTCCCCCCCCTCCCCCCTTCCCTTCAATATGTTAGAAAACTTGAATTTATTGGTGTATGTAACTTCAAATGTTTCAACAGTTTTAGTCATGACAAGCAGAGAAATCTTGGCCACTTAAATTCAGTGAAGAAAAAACATCAGAGAAACATTAGATCAAAATTTAATTTTGATAGCAGACTTGCGAGAAGAGCTATACAGGGCTTCATTATAATATGAGTTCTGCTAATGCTTACCTTCTCCAGAACGTTTTTAGAAAGCTTTTTTTGCAGAAGTAATAAGCTGCCAAAGAAAGGTGTTTTAAACACCTTCTCCCCCTCTTTTATGAGGCCAGTTTAGGTCAAAGGGAAGAGAATTGTAGCAGTTGGTGTAGATTAAATCTGTAAAGTTTCAACTTTAGGTTTCCTTGTGGCAATTGTATGGGTCACTTAACTGGATTCTTTGAATTTATTTAAATAAGTAACGTTACAAACTATTTAACGTGTCAAACTCGGTGTCGGAGTAACGGCCGTACTGTAAATCACTGCTAGATGGCACTGTGTAACTGTGTTTTCACCAAAATTATTCTTGAAACCTATTTTTGAGAACCGTTTAAATTAACATTTAGGTTAAAAATGGCATTTTATTGAATTTTATTTTCAATTTAGTCACTTAATTGATCCCACTACAAATGATCTCTTGGCTCAGGGACTTACTTTGCATTGTTTGAAAGGACTCAAAAGTTCAGAGGCAGCCCTAGAAAGTGAGGTAAAATTTTCCTGTGTTTCTCACACAATTATTAATAATGTGGAAGCAGTGCATATATTATGCTTTTGTAAATATCCTGGAAGATTATTTGGGAAGAAATGAGATCCATTGTCAGTTCGAATATGGTCACAAAGGAAATGAAGCAATGATTAGTGTAAAAGTCTTCTGAGATTAGAGGGATTTGTATGACTTTTCTTAATTGATCATCATCCATGTATGTTTATGCTACTTACATGGACTATTTTCAGAATCTTAGATAGGAAAGCTTAAAATTGTAACTTTTTTCTCTCTGTAAAATTGGATTTTTGGCTTCAGAGAGACTGCCATATTATTGTAAGCACAGTAGTTGTTCATTCACGGGAAAGATCATATCCAAGTAGAGCTTATGGGTGTGGTACTAAGACGCTTGCAATGTGATGCAACCAGGGTTTTCTGTGTCCAATCAGGATGGCGTAAGGTTTTTTCATAATGAACAGCGTTAGCAAGTGGTTTTCACTGTGCGGGAAGTACAATATACTAAGCAGTCCGTTTCTTTTACTGTAATGTTTAAATACATTTTAGAAATTTTGACAAGGCAGATTTTCATGGTTCTCAGGTACGTACAGTAGGAAAGTTTGCATCTCTTAAAGACGCGGATTCTTCCAACAAAAGAAGAAAGTTTGTTTCAGATGCAGCTTGTGCTATGTATCATTAAAAAAAGTGAACTCCAAAGGGTCTGTGAAGTGCAAACATGGCATTTATGTTACCAGCCTGCATGTTTTCTGTGTGCATGTATGAATTTTTTTTGCATTGTTTGGTGTGTTTTCCTTGTTTTTTGGGAAGGGGGAACAGATGTAGTTGCTGAATGCTGTAGTTGTCTCTTACTGTAATAATTATGTGGATTTATATAATTATTAGGGTATATTCTTCATTTACTTCCTGAGATCTTGCTGGTTACTGTCTTTGTTCACACCTGTACTAACATATCAGTGATTATTTGCATTGTGCGTATACAACATTTCTATTTTGATTCATCTTCCTGGTACTAATTGAAATCACTTGATGAATTTGTACTTGGAGTTCCAGGTGTGCTTCCTAGCACACACTGAAGAGAAAATGGAAGATTTGGCATAACACTTAATTCTTTTAAAAAATGAACAAATGAAAAATATTAGCAGAAACTGGCACAGGGACTTTTCTTAAAGGAAGACTCTGAGGAAATATTGAGCAGTTACTTTTGCTTTCTTTAGCTACGAAACTTTATTAAAACCAATTTTTTCACTGAGTTTTTGGGGAAACCTCATTTGTATTGAAGAAGTGTTCTTACAATGACTATACCAGAAGGAAGTGGGAAGTGGTTTCTAGCCTTATATAATTTTCAAGACATTGAAATCAAGGCAGTCTGTATTAGTTTGTTACATGAGGCTGGATGGCAAAAGATGTTTGTATCTGTGAACAATGGAAAAGCTATGAAGATCTCGTCTTAGATGGAAGTTTCCTCAGTTTAGAAAAAATACTTGACTGTAGTATATATACCCGTCGCTGCTGATCCCTAATCATGATGCAGTGATTCTAAAGTAGTTAAGTTTCAGTTTAAAATGTGAAAGAATTAGTTTAATATAACTCTTTTTCTTATTTTGCAGGTTTTCACAGCCTTTGGTTTGAAGCAGTTAAGGCAGCTTCTAGGATGAATTAGTAACATGTAGTTGGTTCAAGTTGAGATCTTTCCTCCTGTATCTTGATTAATTTGGTTCTGCAAGAAAACGGTTTAATAATGAAAATAATGTTTTTGTATGAACTGTTTTATAGGTTCTTATTCCTTCGGGAGAGCAGCCTGTTGAAGGACCATTAGTTTTTGTTGTTTTTTTGTTGTTTTTTTTTTTTTCTAGAGACCTGTACCCAAATTGTGATTCAAGAAGGTATTTGTAATTTAAGGGGTCTCCCTTTCTCATACTTACTGTTAATGGACACTCAAAAAGGAAAATTAATAAACACTGGGTAATTTTTCTAAGCTTCAGTTAAAAAAAAAAAAAGTTGAAAACTCACGTGAGCTAGGATTTGGTTTTTTGTTTTTGTGAGATCCAAAACATAGAGAAATACCTGTTAATCAGCAGCTTGGCCCTGCAAAACTTTGTTTTATGCTTTCATAGATGTTGTTTTTCCTTTTCATTAATACAGTCTAGCTTTTTGTAAAAGCAATTCCATTTCCGTTAACACCTACTTCAGGTACCAGGAGCTAAATCAAGAATATACTTTGATGTGTAGAAAGTATGGAACTAGTTAACGTCTTGCAAACATCAAGGAGTGTGTGACTTAAGAAACAAACTGTGTGGTATTTGATACCAAGTTGTACCCAGTTACTTTAGACACATTTCAGTATTGAAAACACATGTGCCATCTATGTTGCAAACCATATTCTCAATAAACTGATTTCTAAAATGAAAGATTTAAAGCCTGATGAGTGAGGTGCGTTTAAGATGTGTGTTAAATGGAACTACTCATATATCTTTCTATATGCTAAAACATATTTCTTAAACCTCTACAGAGTCTCCTGATTTTTGGCATCACTTTCATAGTTATCCCTTGAAAATAGTGTCTTTTAAAGTGTCATTCTGGAATAAACAATGAAGAGACTTCTTTGGCAAAAAAAACCCCAAGCAAACAGCCGTTAAAATGGGACTTTCCGTCCTTGTTTAAAGATATGTTTTAGCAGCTACATCAGAGTTATGATAAGCAAAGGACTACCTAGGGAATGCTGAAATATCTATCAAAATATGTGTTCAAAAAGTGGTTTTACCATACATCTTTAGATATATAGTTTAGGTTCCCAAGTTAAGTCTAATTAGCTAAGTGAAAAGAGACTTGCTTTCCTGAAACACCCCCTGGAGATAAGGCGTTCAACAGTGTTGGCGTTTTTCCTTTGATTATAGTGGGAGTTCTGCTCCTAACTCATATGCCTAAGAGAGATGCTTAGTCAGTGGTATGAATACCTTCGTTCTTTCCACCCTAGTTATTAATGCTTTAGGCCAAGTCATTTTTTTTTTTTTTTAAAACCTTAGCTTCCCTCAAATTGCATAAATCCCTTCAATGTTTAGTCAGCCTCACAATTCTTCAGAGTTTTTGTGTGTATAGCTAAGCATGTGAAGTGCGTTAATAAGTTACAATGGCAAATCACATGGTCAGGCTAACAATATAATTTCAAGTTCAGTTGAACTTTCAAGTTTTGTATTTGTTAGGAGGGCTCAGGATTTTGTTTCAAGTTCAGTGCTTCTACAAAGTACTTAGCTAACCATGAATTAGTTGATAAAAGTGTTCCTTGTTCCGGTTCTGTTTTAGCAAGTGTAATTACTATGCTTTTCTGACATGCCTCGTGTGATAATTTTATCTTTGGATCCCTAGATCACCATTAAAGCAGAGAAGCGGGTAGACAGTTCAGTTCTTTGACACATTCTATAAACTTTGCTGCAGAACTGTCTGTGCTTCTGACAATAGGTGGTAACCACTTACTGGACTGTCTTCCCAGCTGCTATTAAAATATTGTCTTTGTCTGGAAAGACATGGATTCAGTCCAGTTCTGTAATAATATTTATACACTGAGTATCCTATATGCTAAAAGAAACAAAAGAGAAGTTGCAAAAACCACTTGGTGGGGTGACACTGATCTCATATCCTGTGATGCTATGTGATGGAGTTGTGAACATGTTTGTCTGGTAAACCAGTGCTCTGTTTTGCCAAATTCAATCCAGGATGTCAAAATTCACAAATACTTTCTTTTTATGTCTTGTAAAAAGAATACTTCTATTAAAATTTTTCCCTAATATGATGAATTTTAAATATTCTTAGTGATGTCCCTGTATGTTAGGAGGTATACTGACAGGATACTTTAGTATTGTACATGAATAGACAAAGATATTTGTGCTGTTTTGAAACAAAAGTTCAATACAACATGAGTTAATAACCATTATATGTAGATTTTCTTATGGTTTTGCAATAGATGTTTCTCAATAGGAACCAAAGTGATTTAAAGTAGAAGTGCATGATAAGATTATATGTTACTCAGAGAAAGATGCAAGTCAAATGTTCTTAGATATGTTTTTAGCTTTGCAGTAGACCAGCTGACATTGTAAGTACCTGAGCTGGTTTGGTTAAAATGAAGTAAATGGTATAGTGCCACACATGAGAACACCAAGATATTGTACCCAAGGAAGCAAAATGCTCCTTTAATTCTTTTTACACTTGTAAAGACTCATTTCTCTGTGTGCTGAAAACTTCACAGGCATCTAAAGATGAACAGCTGTTGTAGAAGAAGCTTAAGCTCATGTGTCACTTATCATTGTTGTTTATAATATTTGAATTTATAATTCTAAAGCGGCACCTGTTATCAAGGTGCCTTCCAATATTGTTTGGCTGGCATATACAATTCAAACTTGTAGCATATATACACAGGAGGCTCATTAAATATAATAAATTCTCTGTGGGATATGACATTCTTTGTATTTGTCCTTTGCTAGAATGTGCATCAGTTTGATCTGATCTTATTGCCTGGTAAAGGGTTGAAAGAGGTCTAAGGGTGTCTGCTAGGGCTGGTTTTCAAGAGAGAAGGGATTAGGCCACACTTTAAATTTCCCTCTGTGGGGCCTCAGTGTGAGTGCAGAGAAAGAGGTGATTTCTGAAACGTGGAGAGAGAATATTTTTGGAGGTGTTATCATCTTGATGCTCCCTGTGGGAAAGTTTAGTGCCTGTATGGGAATAATAATAAAAAAAAGAAGATTCTGTTCTTGCTGTCAGTAATAGAATAGTTCTTCACCTCACCCCTAGTCTCTTTGAAATCTGAAGAAGAAAAAGGACCTATTTTGTCTTTGTCTTCTGAGTTAAAAGACCAATACTGCTGTTTTCTTTGAATGTATTTAATGCAATTATCAGTTGCACTTGAGAAACAAAATGCAGTCACTGTTGAAAAGTGTGTTTTAAATATTCCATCTTGGGGTTCTTGACTATTTCCCCATCCAAAGAATTTGCAGTGGTTGCCGTAAAGTTCAAGCTTTTGCTTCCAGTCATCCTGGTGGTCACATCATCATCTTATTCAGCAGTGGGAATGAGGTACTAGGACTGAGGCTAGTAGGTGGACTGTATGTGTTGTCCAGCGTTATAGACAGCTAGTGCTGTCTATTGTTTTATAAGAAATGCTATAACTGCAGCACTTCTTGCATTGTAAAATGCAGGTAATTCCTGGGCCTTAGTCTAGTACATATTGACTACAAATTAAAAAACCCTCTCACAAAAGTGCGTTATAAAAATGTTAAGTTAAAAAACCCAAACGACAGACAAGTTCGTGTTTACCCTAAACCTGTGACTAAGTCAGTATCTTATCAGGTAATCTGGGCTGAGGCTACCTTGACTTTGTTTACATTGTTCTCATATGTATCACTTACGAAAGGCACTCAGTTTCTGAAGTGACCAGAGACAAATATCTAAGAGGGAATGAGCTTAGCTTTTTTCATTCCTTTAATATCTAAATGTGAGATAATTTTGAAGTATTATTTTGATACCTTTCGTAGTATCTAACCCTAAGTTGTGAAATCTTTGGTGGGCTGACTTGAAAAATCTGTGGGTAGGATGAAAAAGTTGTTCAGAAAGGGACATAGTTGGTGGTTTATGTGAGGGGCAGTTCAGTTTTCTTCATACTTGAATAAAGGTGGTCTAAGTACTTAGGTTGCAGGAATGGTTCTGTATAGGAGTTACTCAGAATAGATAGCCCATTGTGAACTTTTTAATATAGATTTTAATTAGCGTGCTATTCCTACCACCTGCTGAAGTAGAGTTGGAACGTCTGCTGACCTGAAATGAATGCACATGTTCAGTATTAATACTGCATGTCTGGATCCAGACAGCAGTCTTTCATTTTGACATGCACATAGTCAAAGTAAATTAATGTTTAAAATATGAATGCTTGAAGTTCAGCCAGAGTGTGCATTCATAATTATCTTCAGGCTAGCTTAAATAGAAAGGCATAGTGCTTTTTTTATTCTTTATTTACAGTATGTAGAGGTAAAATTTGCGATATTAGTAGATAAGTTAATTATGTCAACTTGTTTTCTTCCTACTTGTGAACAGTATTTATCAAAAGCTTTTAAAACATTTCAGTTCAATGTGCACTGTGTTTTTTCATGTATCTTGAACAATTGATTTAAACTTTGTATTTTCTGGTTGAATATACATGCAATTAGTCTTAGAAATTATTATGTTGTTAGAGGAATGTTTAAAGCATTGAAGATTTTGTGGTCAGACAGACCACAGAACAGCATCGTGACCTTTCAGAGATTTGATTCTGACCACACTACCCCCTCCCTTAATTTAAGCTATGTATTCTTAAAGCTACCAGAAGAAGATAATTAGTCTAAATACTGCCATTCAATCCAACCCTGCTCACACTACAAAAAAATTATTTTAACTTGTATGTTTAAAATAGAACACAGTCCTACAGACAGCAGTAGCTCTAACAGCACAAACATTTTTATCCTAATTTTTGTTTGTAAGTCAAGTAAAGTTCAAGCACTGAAGTACTTCTCAGTCAGAACAAAGAACTTTAAACTATTGTAATACTGAGGTTCATACATGTGTCTGCAGTAATGACAGTTATTGGCAGGAAAACTAAGTGATAAATACTTTTGATATACTGCTGTGTCGATTACTTTTTGCAATAACGTGACAATGGAAAATCTTCCCAGTGATTCTTTTCTTTTAGTTTGTTACAAATTAATAAATAACCCTGATGATTAATGGAGGTCATGTTCACTGATTATAAGACTGAAAAGCCTATTGGTACATCATCTATCTTATTTGTCATGTTGAGACTATAATAAACCTAGGCCCAAAGCTGTTACCTATAGAGATGTGTTCAGTTCTAAGTAGTTCAGATAAGCGGACAGTGTTTTTAAATCTGAAACGTATTGAGGACATAAACTTGTAAAAATTAATCAAACAAAAAAAGACCACCCCATCCCCCCAAAAAATACCCCAATCTATATAGAATTATAAATGACTGTAAAAATGTTTGTGTTGGTGTAACTGCATCTGCATGTGGATTGTGTTTGAGTCTGAGAGGTGTCATCCTGATACTGGTTTTTGTTGGTAAGTGTCTTACTAGTAGATTCACAGAAGAAATGTAAACACTGATAACCTGTAATAACTGAGCTCTGAATAGGGAATTTTGCTGCTGACCAGTGAAGAATCTTTTTTTTTTTTTTTTCTTCTTTTGAACTCGTGATTGATGACTGCTGGCTAAACAAAGAACAAACAAATAGATTTCTCATACTTTTAGTCTGTCTTCCATTAGGTAACTTTCTAGCTTGAATTCAAGTTTTACTGTCTAATCGTAGAATTTCTTGGGTACGGAGATTTATTATTAAATGATCTGTTCCAGTCTCTTACTATGTGCTATTTACAGTGTTTGTGGGTTTATCTGATACCTTCCTTCCAGAAAGATTCAGCTGTGGTAAATCTTACAGTACTTTTTCTTGTTTCATGGTTGACGGTGAATCTGTTTTTAAGCTATCTGCAGGGCAAAAAGAGGTTCCTCACTTTTTCTCTTGTCTTATGTGCCTCTAGAAAGACATACTGCTTTGTCTCCCTGATTTTACAGCAGGAGATGTATATATGTGATTGCAGAGCCCGGTATTTTTGAGTAATGTCCTTTTCATTGTATTATGCCTTGAAATACTGATTTTTTAACTATGTAATTTTTAGGTCATCAGGTGAAAAGCTAGCTGCATTTCTAGTCTGCTGACCCTCTTCATTGACAGGAGTTTTTCTTAAATTCATATGATCTTTTTTCCATGTTACTTGTGCAGGTAAATTTAAAAAAAAAAAAAAAAACAAAAAACAAAACAACCAGGGATCAGGCTGGTGGTACAAGTACTTCCATTATGCTGTCTCATGTTCTCATGTCTCATCTATATCCACATCTTAAGTTATTAAATGGTCTTTTCCTGTGGTATTTTTGTTCTAATAAAAAAATACCAGAATCACAGACTGAAAATGTGAATCAAGGAAAGAGAACACTGCAGATATCTGGAGTAATAATACTGAAGGTTTTAACGATTTCTCATCTTAGTAGTTATGTAATTCAAGTCATCAGCTTAATATGGCATAAATCAGCAGAAATTACTGTTTCTAAATCACCTTTTTTGCCGACTTCTTCTCTGCCCCCTAACCCTCGGCGTAAGACAAACATCAGGTTTAAACAGAAATTTTTCTTGTGTGACAACTTTATGAAGAGAAAAGCATGTAAAATGTGAGGTGTTATAAGGAAGGTTTTATGACTGTTATTCTTAAACTCAATACAGCTATCTTCTGTGCAGTTTTTCCTTCCTGTTCCTCTTAAGCATCAGATAGTGTTCATCACAAATAATGTAACTGTTAGAGTCTGCCTACAGAGTAAATTTTTGTGTGCAATAGTAACTCAGGGTTCTCTTCAGCAAATGTTACTGTGCCTTTTGCTATGGTCTGACAGGCATGACCTACATTTAGGAAAGCCCTCTGGGTCTGTCTGGTTCATTACCATCTACTTGCAGATGCTTCTTCATAGATGGTTAGTAGAGATGCTTTTGCCAACCTCGAGGGTTTTTTTGCAACATTTTGGTGTAGTGGTTTTGCAAATTCATGCTCTCTAGTAGTAAGAGCCTGACTTGCTTAATAGAATTTATGGGGAGCTGTTTACATATGAAATGTCCAGTCTCTATTCAGAACTCTGCTTGAGAGTCTGTTTTCAGTAGACTGTTGGAAATGGTTTTCAATATAATTTGAAGGCACTTCCCAAACCAGTGGGTGTGTACTTTCTTCTTTAGTAGTAGGAGTCTCGTTGCGGTAACTGGCATAACTTTTAAAGGTAGTATGTAAAGATCACTAAAGTAATGATCTTTAAATTAACCAATACTGCTTGTGTTTGAAATGCTAATCCAACAGACCGTATGGTTTGTACAATTATTAATACTCTTTGTCTATGTTGCTTAGTAGTTAAGAGGTTAAGCAGTTCATGGCGGGGGTGGGCAGGGGACAAAAGCAGTTTGCGTTTTGTCAATTTTCAACTTCAGATATCAGTAAATCATTGCAGCAGCCTTCCTTATCAGTTGTTTGCACAAAAAAAAAAGTGGAATGGGGGAGTGGAGAAAACCTGTTAGAGTTGTGTCCGAGGAGACCATCTGTTGTGGTTCCCAGTGTCGTCAGTGTGATAAGGAAAAAGCTGTGTAAACAGAGGTACCACAAAAAAAGGCAGGCCCCATTCAGGGAGGCATATGTACAATTTGGATTTGGGTTGATAACGCCCTTAGAAAGTCAGGGGACTTGGAGTAAAAGTCTGTTAAGCAGAGGAGTGATGTATTTAATCTGAAACTCCAGATGTAGCTTATTAGCATGAGTTTGCCTTTGGACTGACTTCTGTAGCTTTCTTCTGATTTATTGGAACTTCTACAAACAGAAAAGATGCATGAGTTGCAATGGATTTATGTAATGCTCACACTTTTTTTGTGTTTTAGAAACCTTCACTAGCTGTTTGAATTAGTGCTTAATCAGCAAAAATAGATAAAGATTTGAAGAATGAATAGCATAGATATTAAATGTTTGATTTTGGGGGAAGAAATAGCCAGGTGGTCACTTGGCAGAATAAATGGGCCCATATGAACAAAAATGGTCAGAGAAAATTGGTGACTATTCACCTGGCCACAGGTGTCCCTAGCGGAGCTTAATTTGATATGTATATCTCAGACCTTTGGAAAAATGCAAAATAGAAACAGACTGCCTCTTGAAGTAGGGAGGGGGTTTCCTGAGCCTCTTGTTAGTCACACATTGGATGCTCATTACAGCAGGGTGGGGTGCTGGTGTGTTTCGCTGGCTGCTGGTCCACCTGCAGTGTAGAGCACTCTGCATGTATCAAAGAACTTTAGATCTGTTGGGACTAAGACAGACATCTGTTACTAAAGCCCCCATAAGTAGCTAGTTCCAGTTTAAATTTCTGTATTAGAGTCACTGATCTGTCTGGTTTTATGGTGACTGAAGTACTGGAAAATGGGGAGGAGGTTTGCATTAAAAATAAACTTTTCACCAGTTCTGGCTACTTATGATAGTGGTTTAGGGGAAATATATGCACAACATTTTGGTATCAGGCTTTTGCTACTAAGATTTCTGCAGCCATCTACAACAGCTACTAGGGACAAACTCTTTGGGAAGATGGTGCATAGAATAACGTTCGGAGGGAAAAAGAGTATGACAAGCTGCCTACTACTCGTCCAGGACTGTCTCCCTTTCCATCACACAAACTCTCCTCTGTAGTAGCTATATTGAGAAGGTAATGATTCTTTTCAGTCAGTGATGATGTGTGGAAACTGAAGAGGTGACAATACCTTTGCCTTGCTAACTGCTGGAATGTTATATGCCACATTTGGGGAGACTTAGCATGGGTGGATGTTGGCCAGCGGGTACGTGGTATTACGCCTTTGGGGAGGAATAGTTGCTATGAACTATTACCCTCCATGAGGGGGCGGGTGCCTGGAGTTTGAGGTGCAGAGGTTTGGAACAGACTGGAAGCTGGCATCTATATGTGGGAAGAGAAAGTGGAGGTAGGGGCTCTGAAACCTTTATGGAAAATAAGGGGATTGTAAAATTAAAAAAAAAAAGAGTTTGAGCATGGCTGACCTATAGATCAGTTTACTTTCTGGTCACTATATAAGATGTGAATATTTATATTTTTTACTAGTGAGCCAGTAACAGTATAAATGTATTATTTTCCTGTCTTTCAGATCTGGCAGCAGGTTTATAATAGCCCTGTTTAAAACATACATGCTGTTTTCTCTGAATGCTTGCAGACCTTTCTATGCTGGGCTTGCCTGATGTCCCTGTTGCACATGCATGTAAATATTGCCAGTATAGGATAGGATTCATGTGTAACTCTTTTCCGTGGTGCCCACTGACAGAACAAGAGACAATCAGCACAAATTGAAATACGAGAAATTTCGTTTAAACTTAAGAAAAGCCCTTTGTTGTGTTGTGGGGTGTTTTTTTGTTGTTGTTGTTGTTTTTTTTTTTTAACAGTGAGCTTGATCAAATGCTGTAACATGTTTGTTGAGGTGTGGAGTCTCCATCCTTGAAGATATTCAAAACACAACTGGCCATAGCCCTGAGCAACCTACTCTAGTTGCCCCTGCTTGGAGGATGGGGGTTGGACTTAGATGATCTCCAGAGGTCCCTTCCCACCTCAGCCACTCTGTGATTCTAGAAAAAACTTCAAGCTTCAGAAGCTGTTCTAGATAAGGAGGAGGAAGATACTGGGGAGGGGAAGAAAGACTTTATTCTTGTTATATGAAGTCAGCTGAGTCACTGGCTGTTTTTCTTCTGGTTAGTTTCTTGCCAAAATTTTCTTTGGTGTTTCTGTCTATATTGCTTTTTTGTCTGTGGTTCTGTGCTCAGGTTACTAGGGTTTGACTAGGTGTCTTTACTTCTATTGTGGAGGAGAGGGGAAGATTTTCTTGCACTTGTGGGAAGTGGGGGAAGGCAAAGGAGAGTTTCACATCACTTTCCTTTGTCCCATGGAAAGTGTTTTCCAACTCATTTTTAGGTAGTTCTTACAAAGATGAATTCTGTACTAACCTAGTGCTACTGTTTTTATCACTTTTTTTTTTTTTTTTAAATGAAACTGCCCAAGTCCCAGTAGTAGTAAGGGGAAATATAGTTCTGTTACCATTTCCTATAATGGAACTATGATCAAAACTTTAGAAATGGTGTACCAACTGGAAGAGTTGCTTCAATTTTTTCAGTCTTTGAGTTCAAGCTCAGATATTGATTATGTGTGAAATACTATTGAAGGATGAGAAAGGACTCAAAGTGAACATAAAGTGCTTCTTAAAAATAAACTTTCAAGACTCTGAATGCAACACTTTCACTTTATTAAACCCATTCATGTTTCTTTTATACTGTTTTCAGTTTGTGAAGGTTTTCCTCTTTTCCTGACAGCGTTTTACCTTCTTGGTATAGGGACCTTAACTTTTTATTGTCAGGGCTTAGTTGCACTTTCATTGATTCTCATCGTGGTGGAATATTATACTTTGCAGAAAGAGTTTCATATGTAAGGTTGTTGACATGGGACTTCGACTGAAATTAATGGGACGCTTGCTACGTGGTAGAAACTGCTGGCTTTTCTTGGGTATTGCAAGAAGATATAAAGACCTTGTCTTTGTTGTAGAGGATGTGTAGGAAATAGCTCATTCCTGGTCTTATCCCTGTAAAAAAAAAAAAAAGGTAAGGTTAGATCAGGTGCAGAAAATGAGACCCAGAGAATTTAAGTGGGTACCTCTTTGTCATCCAGACAAGATGAATTATATGTATGTATTGCTACATTTTTGCTTAATATGCTGATTTAGCATATTTTCTTCCTGGTAAGCAAACATCTGGTATGCTACAAATAACCCACTCTGCTTAGGATATAAAAAATATAAGTGCTTTAAATTATTGTGATTCTGCTTAACTACATATAAATACTTATGAATAAATTGGTGATTTAATTGATGATGTTTTAATAATTCTTATACAATTAGATTGAGTGACAGAAAGCACTTGCAAGCTAAATTAACTATGGAGTTATTTTACAGGTTCTGCCTGTGTCATAGAATCACAGAGTTGTAGAATAGTTTGGGTTGGAAGGGACCTTTAAAGGTCATCTAGTCCAAAGTCCCTGCAATGAGCAGGGACATCTTCAACTAGATCAGGTTGCTCAGAGCCCCGTCAAACCTGACCTTCGATGTTTCCAGGGATGGGGCACCTACTGCCTCTCTGGGCAACCTATTCCAGTGTTTCACCACCCTCATTGTAAAAAATGCCTTCCTTCTATCTAGTCTAAATCTACCCTCTTTTAGTTTAAAACCATTACCCCTTGTCCTGTCGCAACAGGCCCTGCTAAAAAGTTTGTCCTCTTCTTTCTTACAAGCCCCCTTTAAGTACTGGAAGGCCACTATAAGGTCTCCCTGGAGCCTTCTCTCTCCAGACTGAACAACCCCAACTCTCTCAGCCTGTCCTCATAGGAGAGGTGCTCCATCCCTCTGATCAGTTTTGTGGCCCTCCTCTGGATCCACTCCAACAGGTGCATGTCTTTCCTGTGCTGAGGACTCCAGAGTTGGACTCAGTACTGCAGGTGGAGTCTTATGAGAGCGGAGTAGAGGGGCAGAATCACCTCCCTCGACCTGCTGGCCATGCTTCTTTTGATACACCCCAGGATACGGTTGGCCTTCTGTGCTGCGAGTGCACACGGTTGGCTCATGTTCAGTTTTTCATCCACTAGTACCCCCAAGTCTTTCTCAGCAGGGCTACTCTCAATCCCTTCATCCCCCAGCTTGTACTGATACTGGAGGTTGCCCGAACCCAGGTGTAGGACGTTGCACTTGGCCTTGTTGAACCTCATGAGGTTCACATGGGCCCACTTCTTGAGCTTGTCCAATTCCCTCTGGATGGCATCCTGTCCCTCAGGCGTGTCAACTGCGCCACTCAGCTTGGTGTCGTCAGCCAGCTTGCTGAGAGTGCACTCGATCCCACTGTCTGTGTCACTGATGAAGATATTAAACAGTACTGGTCCCAATACAGACCCCTGAGGGACATCACTTGTCACCAATCTTCATCTGGACATTGAGCTATTGACCACTACCAGCTGTGTGACTATCCAACCAATTGCTCATCCATCGAACAGTCCACCCATCAAATCCATATCTCTTCAACTTAGAGAGACGGATGTTGTAGGGGACCATGTCAAAGGCCTTACAGAAGTCCAGATAGATGCCCTTGTCCACTGATGTAGTCACTCCATCTTAGAAGACTGCTAAGTTGGTCAGGCAGGACTTGCTCTTGGCAAAGCCATGCTGGCTGTCTTGAACCACGTCCCTGTCCTCCATGTGCTTTAGCATAGCTTCTAGGAGGATCTGTTCCATGATCTTTCCAGGCACAGAGGTGAGGCTGACAGGTCGGTAGTTCCCAGGGTCCTCCTTTTTACCCTTTTTAAAAATGAGTACAGTGTTTCCCTTTTTCCAGTCACAGGGACTTTGCCGGACTGCCGTGGCTTTTCAAATATCATGGAGAGTGGCTTGGCAACTACATCAGCCGATAGCCTCAGGACTCTGGGATGCATCTTGTCAGGTCTCATAGACTTCTGTATGTTCAGGTTCCTCAGGTGGTCATGAACCTGATCTTCTCTTACAGGGGGAAGGACTTTGCTCCCCCAGTTCTGTCTTGCGGTCCATCCACTTGAGAGGTGTGTCATCTACTGCATGTGTTTCTCAGTGCTCTCTTTTGCTATAATTTCACCTTCACTTAGTATTTCCTTATTTACTTGAAATTCTGTGCATTATGAAACAACTGATTCTGTTTCATATAGATGTAAGAACAATATTTAAAATCTGTCCTTCTTTCTGGTGTGCTGCATTAAAATATTAAGTGCCAGAGGAAAATGTTGTGGGTCAGATGCAGAAGTTTTTTAATCTGATCTGCTCTGGACTCTTAAGCTTTTGTAGTGGGTTTGAAAGTCTGTTTACCTGCAATAGCATATGTTAGGTGCTTGTTTCTTCTTTGACACATCTGTCCTAATTATGCTGTATTCTTTTCATGTTTTGAAACAAAATATTGGAACCTAATGTATTAGCCAAAACCTGCACTCAAGCTTCTGTCTGCTTTTTCTCACTCAAAGCAATATAGTTAACCTTTCCAGGCATTATTTAATGTGTTGGAGACCTTCAAATAGTTTCAACGTTGAATTCAGCTTTCTGTTTGCTCTTTTCCACAGTTTCTGCAGTTGTTCTGAGATTTGCTCTTCAACTAATAAAACTAATTACAATTTGAAGAGTGTGGTTTTTGCTGTTACAACCGATTAATTTAGTTTCCATTGAAAGTAACTTCCAAATGAATGGTTTCTGTCAGTCTGCTGTATACCTGAAATATTCTGACAATATAAGTTGTCTTAAAGATGAATCGTGTGTGGGGAAAGACCACATGTCCTTGCCTGACTTGGCTGGTGGAGAGGTGTATGAATAGAAGGGAATGTGGACTGATAGAGAAATAATCTCTAGGATGGCTCCTTTTTTAATATTCTTCCCCCTTTTAAGTCATCTTTTATTTGTGCTGAGTTTAAAAATTGGTGTTTGAAAGATATCACAATGTTATTTATTGGCTTCTTCGATAAGACAGACTAAAGAAGCTTTTATAGGTAGAAAGAACAGTTTTGAAGGAGTAATGATTACCAAAGCTAAAAGTCCTCTTGAATTTTGGTCTGTTTCAAAATTGGTTTAGGTTATTCAATTCCTGTATGCTGACATAAGTAGCATGTTGAAAGCTTTGGCAAAAATGATCATATAGTGAAAATGTGCAGTCATAAACTTTACTTTGCTGCTGTTCCAAACCATGGCCTTCTGATTTCTGCTGGCGGTGGATTGAAAGGAGAAGGTGATTGGCACCATGGATCCTTTCTTTGTGGTAGCACAGCTCCGGTTTTCAGTAGAAGTGTAAAGAGTGGTGTGGACTGCTGGAGGGAGTGTTCAGGAGTTAAGCCGTGTAGGGGGTCAGGCAGCTCGCAGCCCCTGCGCAGTGCTGGGCACCAGCTATGGAAGGGTTGGTTGAGTGTTAGGTGATGCTGTGCTTCACAGATCCCTGGCCTTACGGGCAACCCATTTGTGTATCTATCAGTCCCTGAAAAGCTAGGAAGAAGTGCTTATTTTTAAACATTGGTCCTGTATCTTCAACCTTCTTGGAATACAAAGAAAATCTCTTGCAATTATGTTTTTGTTCTAGAATGTAGGTCTCTGCTTCTGTGTTCTCTGAGGTAGATAGATCAGCAGGGCACATAAGGTCCCGTGACCTTGATTAAAACATAGGGAAGCAGTTTTGCTATTCCTTTTAAGGCTCAAGCAGCTTTTCACATTTGCTTGTCTTTAACTTATAAATTATAGAAGAGCTTTGAAACACATTGTTGGGGAATCTGGAAAACAATTTATTGTTTGTTTTTGGTTTGGTGGTGGTTTTTTTCTGTGTCTTAAATAGCAACCTAGAAAACTTAATTAATCCTTTGTCCACAGTCTACCACAGTGGGCAGTTTCCTAAAACAAAATTTAGCAATGTTTGACTAGAAATTTTATTTTATGTGTGAAGAGAAAAAAAAAAAAGTGCAGAGGTATTCTTCTTTTTAAATGTTTCTTGCTTCTGCAGGAATGGGAAGGTGAGTTGGGTAGCTGCTGTTCACTGTTGAAAATAGAGCGCAGCTCTGTACTGGCTGGCAGTTTGCGAGCAGACTATTTGTGGGGGGTGTCTGGGGGGAGATGGTTACCTCCATGTGGAGGAGAGGCAGGCAGACCCTATACACGGGCAGTGGCATGTATCTGAATTGGGGAACAGGAAGAAGCAGGGAGAATGAAAGTGGCTGTAACTAGGGAATGGAAGAGCAGGGTCTGGTGTATATAACTTGGAGTGCCCCGGTGCTGTCATCTCACCAGCTCTTGCACGAGTGCAGTTCTGTCAGTACACAAGAACCTCAGTTAAACTGTGAGCTACATGATACCAAAAGCCATAGCTTTAGATACTACTGTTTCAGAATGTACCAGTTCTTAAAAAGTGTGGCATAACTAATTTGTTCAGGTTTTGAATGATACAGAGTTTTAACAGTAATGACAGCATTGTGGTCTGGATCCTTCATTTCATGCCATATGTCATACTTGTAATTTAATTCTGAAAAGTGCTTGCATAATGATTTAAAAGTGCTTTAAGTACTTGACAGCACATCATCAGTGGGGAAGTCAGTTACTATCTGTGTGAATTCCCTTCTAGCCCTTTTGACTAGATTATTCAGCACCTTGTTTTCAAGACAGATGACATGCAAGTGTCTTCTGAAAGTCAATTGTATAACTTGAAATTAGAAAGTAGTACATGAGTAGTAATGATAGTACCAAATAGAACACTGTGATGCATGGCACAGTGTGAAAGACTTGTGCCTCCTGGATGCTCACCTTGCCACAGGGCCTTTGCAGTGTCACAGCTCCATGGTTAATATCCATCAGACATACCTGGTCTCACAATCTATAATCCCTGTAGCCTCAGCTGAGCTCCTAAGGCCAACATACAGAAAGCTCAATGAGTTTTTGGACATTGACTTGGACTCTCCCCAGCTTACCAGTCATGCTGGGTGGCTAGAGGTGGTGACAACTGCAATTAAATGCGGTCTGGTTGGTTGGGATTTGAGATCTTCTTGGGACTGGCAGTTTTTGTGGGAGCTGAGCACTGTTTAAGAGGAGAGACTTAGATTTAGAGCTTTCACTTGTGTATTTATATATAATATATGACAAGTGTCTTCTGAAATGGCACAATTTTTATCAATTATGCACCAAGCCTTAGATTATGCCACAGGACTTGCTTTTTTCCAGTTAATGCCTTAGGCAGCTTAGTGGGGAGTCTGTCTTTAGCAATGCCGTGCAAAAGACTAAATGTATTTTTTATAAATGTATAATAAATTAACTTCCTTATTTGAAAAATGCCATTACTTAATAACAAAGCAGCATGGGGGGAACTTACTATTTTGGAGAGTTCATTTTTAGCGTGTGTTGTCTGAACTTTATGTTTTGAATAGCTAAATAATGAATGGCTGTAAAGTCAGATGATGATTGTTATTACGAAAATTTTATTCTTGTAGTTTCCAGTACTGAAAGCATTTGCTATTTAAGTTGTGTGAATTTTGAACACATTTTCTAAGGTTTAATCAAATAAATCTTAATGTACTATTGAAAATCCTGTTTGCTAATGTACTAACAAGTTAGGGAAAAAAATCGTATTTCTAGTTTTTCAGTTGTGTCAAACTGCCAAAGTTATTCATTACTGAAGGAATTCTTCTTATCCTCTGAATTTTGAAGCAAGTATTTATTGCTTTTTGGAGATGCGCACATCTTTGGGTTTTTCCATGGCTAGATGGCTTTTCTTTGTTTATGTCAAGTAAAAGGATGGAAGTTTTCATTGCTAAATAGCTAATATTCTCAGAAATTTTGAATGTTAACTGTTTACACTACAAATTTTACTGTGAGATGCTGTCTGTCCAGAAGTTGGCAGAAACCAGTTTTATATTGCTGTATTAAATCATTTGAGGTCTAAAATAATTCATTTTGTGTACCTTTAAAAAAAGTAAATCTGCTGTTTATTCTACTGTAAGTAGATGCTCTTTGTTTGCTATTATCCACCAATTTTTTTGTGATTAAACAAAACTATTGTTTATCTGCAGGATTTCTCCTGCAAGGTATCCTAAGCACCAGAGTGTTTTACTTGATTTGGTTTTTTCTGGATTGATAAGCCCTGAGGTAACAGGGTAAAATACGTCTTCTCTTCGTAGTTAAGGCATCCAAATACAAAGTAGTAATAACAAGAGAATAGTTGGCCCCCCTGCCTGCCATCTGTGATAGCCAGCTGCTGGATTGCAGTGCTTTGTATTGGAGGAAAGGCACGCGTCTGACTTGTTTTGAGATGAAAAGCTGGCGTTGGGAACACTGCTCTCCAGGAACATGCGGCCTGCCTTGGTGTACTTCCGTGAGGCAGGTATCCTCTAATCTAACCTACAGAATGTGAGGAGTTAAATATGTGGTGTTTACATGGACCTGCAGAGAGGGGGTAGACTGCCCAAGGGGGGAACTCTGTAAGGAAATAGCACTTTCCATCTGTATCCCCTTGGTTCCAGTGTTCAGAAGCAGGTAAGCGGCTGTCACTCGTGCATGTGTAAAGGTTTTTCCATGTGTATTTGTAGAATTCATGGGTGGCGTGTGGAGACCAACACTTGATTCTCACTTCTTCGGGCAAGATGGTCCAACAGTAGCCTTCAGGGCCATCCACCTGACCTGCTGCCTTGCCTGAGCAGAGCTGCTCTGTTCCTGCCAGAGCTCTCTGCTGTTTGGGTGTGTGACCAGTGACTAAGAGCACTGAAATAGTCATCCGCCAAAGGTGACTTAGATGTCATCGTAGTAGTTCCCATGGTGCAGAGTAAAAAGAAGAGGAGCAGGGAAGTGGGGTAGGAGGGAGGGAAGTCACATGTGATCCATTGGCTTTCAGTGAACACTGGGATCTCCTGCTGAGGTACAGTAATGAATAGTTGGAGACAGTAATATTTTAATTTATTCTAGATAAATTCTCAAGAGAGTGAAGTTCTAGTTTTGTGTTGTGTTTTTTTTTTTCTTCATGGAGCGTTGGACAGTTTCTTGGACAGTTGGACTTGTTGGACAGTTTCAGAATGATTTCTGTAACTTCCATAAATGTAACACATGACTGTTGAGAAGTTAAATCTCTTCATAATGTTTAATATTTGCAAGCTGTACACAAACCTCTGCTTTATACTGTACTGATTTTTCTTTCTTCATTCAACAAATAGGCAATGGACTAAAAATTTTGACTACTGTATTCCTAATACATATAACTATGTGTGAAATACGGTAGACTTGTATTGCCACTGCCTGATCCCAAAGCCTTCTCGAGAAAGAGATTTGCAGATCTCTTTTATTGTATTCTTTGTACCTATACCTCTTTGAATGAAAATACTATTAAGTAAAACTTAAGGTAAGTGTAGTCTATGTTTGGTATAGAAGTGCCTTCAAACTGACACATGGTTTAGTGTAGAGAAATGGGACTGTGCTATCTAGCATGGAAACCCCAATGTCATACATAGTTTCTAAACTTTTTAAAAATAAGTTGTTAATGCCAAACAAGACTGTTGATACTTTTTGGTGGACCAGAAACTTAAGGAAGAAAAGAACGTGACAACACCTGGATAGGTCGTCTTCCTAGAACTGCTGGGGTGAAGAGCGGAGGAAGTGGTTTTTCCATGCGTACTTCTGAGTGGCTTCCTTTGGTTTCCATCTGAAATACAGATTTACATAAATGACAAATGAAAAGTTAACCATTAATTACTTGGGAAACAAAAATAATTAACAATGTTTCTTAATGCATGAAAATGTGAAAATTAAGAATCTGCAAAAGTCTATGTTAAAGTCGCACAACTATTACTATGTAGTATATATATACTATATACTATAAGTATATAGAGAAGTGTATTTTGTGGTTAGCAAAGAAGGATTTTGGTGTAGAGGTTATAACTTCTCTTGAGACTGAAGTTTAAAGCAGGCTATTAGTTTATTACATGAGTTAGAAGTTTGATTTTAAGTTGTACTTCTCCACTACTGTAAAATAGAAAGCAAGTAGCTTTACATAACTGTGCTTAACCTTGAATCCTTTCTGTCTTACTTTTCAAACCAAGCTGATACTCAAAGCTGTTTCAAAGCAGCAGTTATCCTAAAGATAACATTAAATGCTTGCAAGTGTTGAAGTGGTAACATGTTTTGTGGTTAGTGTTCTTGAAAGACTGTAATGGTTAAGAGTTTGCTACTATTTCTGTGGCAGAAACTTCAGCATGTTACTTTATGCTATTTTGTTAGAAGCTACTGTTTGTTCACAATTAAAATTGTTTAAAGAAAAACTCATTTAAGTTTTAGCATTTTTTTTGTTCTGACTGAAATATTCCGCTACGTCAAGTGTTAGAACTTTGTTGGAAGAGAAATGCAGGCTTTGGTCAAAGGAGGAAAATATCCATTCTTCTTCAATGAAGTGTTAATTTAAGTTTTTAATGTGTTTTGGGCCATTTTTCAGCTTCATCAAGCTGCTAGTCCCAAATTAATAGAACATTAAGATTGGAGTGGGAGATAGTGAGGTTCATAGTTGCAGTTAGGAATGATGTAGAAAAATTAATTTTTTTCTTCAAAATAAAATAGTAACTTGAAAGACTTCCACTGACATTTAGTGAGAAATTTTTTTAAACATTTGATATTGATTATAAAATAAAAGGGGAGGGGGAAGTTCTATTTAGAAACCATTAAAAGTATAGTTCGTAACACTTTAAGGATCTTTTTCACTTTTTTGTGAAGTGATATTTAATGAAAACTGAAGTGTTTCAGTTGCTGTATTTTTTTCAAATGGAAGATAGATTTTCTGTTGAGCTTCAGTATTGATGTGTTTGAAATAAGTTAGCACTGAATTTGAAATTGAAACAATTTGAAACATAAGTAGTTTGTTATTTTGTTTTTTTTTAAGTAAAGGGGAATTAAACGTTTAGTACAATGAGGTAAACAATTTGTTAGTGCAGACTTGATAGAAATTAATTTGAATGGCTTATCCTGCCAGCTGGTCGACGAGGTGGTTCTTGTACTCAAAGGTCTGCTAGAGTTACTTTAATGACTTACTGTTGGAAGCTGAGCTATAGAATTGTGCCTGCGTGTTTTCCTGCAGCAAATGTATTTAAAACACCAGCTTGAACTGTAATGGCACACTAGCTAGGGAATGGGTCCGTGCTGCCTGTTGATGTACAGTTTTATTGCCAGTGATCTACTTTTGTGTATCAGTTATTCTTTGTAAATAGCATTGAAGGTGAGATGGCACCTTCAGTAAATCAGTTATCATGGGAGAGGGTGTATAGTAAATTTGAAAAGTTTCAAGTGCAGGTTTGAGATTGCCTTTTGACATTAAGTTACAACAGATGTTGGATTTATTCCAAATCCTTAGTAAGAGATGGGGGTTATAGTTTCCACTTGGCAAGTTACCAGCCTAAAGAAAAGGGCTTCTATTCATGCTGTTATAATGGAAACTATTCTCTTTACCTTAGTCTTCCACAAATGCAGCTTGTTTAGTCCATAAAAATATCTCCTCATATTCATGGATTTCAGTCTCCTGGTTATTCACAGCTAGACTGATTTGTTGCAGTTTCAGAAGTCTTGGGCAATACAGGCATACTTATACAACAGTGAGAAAGCCTCCTTTGAGGCTTGACTGATACCTTCTTGTGAAGTAAAAGGAGCTGAAGTGAAGAGAAATCTGGTAGTGGACTTAGCCAAGTCATTTGTCCTTTAAGCGGGAGTATAAATCTTGCAGCATCACCTGCTGCACTCGGCTAACTGGGACAACTACAGGATGGCAGCTCTCATGCCTGTGTTACGACTTCTGGGCTGCTCGGTTGGTGCAGTGAGGCCAGTTTACTGGAATGTTAAGAAGAGCAAGATATACCATTCTTCTTGGCAACTTCATTGATAACAATTGTTTTTAATTCTGTATGTCTATTTTTGTTTTTCAGAGGAGAAGCCTCTGAGGGCTAAGCTAGGCTTGCTTGGTGCACCAGGATTTTTGCAAGAATATTGTTGCCGCCTCAGTAGGTGATGGAGATGTGGGTCTTTTATTATGATGTGAATAGCAGGCAGAGTTGTAGATGTTCTTCAAGCATGTTTTCTTTTATACATCTCATGCCTTTTCTCAAGTCAGAAAAGTATTCAGATACAGGTGAAGTGTAGGTGGCTCTAAGGATATATTGAAAACTTTGTTTTTGATGGCACTGTTTAGGCTTTGCTATTGTGACATGACCAAATTTTATCTGACTGGTGTGGAGGTCAGTAGAGTATTAATCTCTGGGCCTATTGAGTATCAAAAGTAAAGAATGAAAGAAGTTCAAAACTTTGTTAGTAAATGACAAATTTATCTTGAGTGGAGACTGGCATTCAAAGCTGTCTAAGCTGTGTACTCTTCAGTAGCAGAAATAGGAAAACCAAACAAAACCCCAACCAACAAAACAAAAAAACAAACCAACAAAACAAAAAAACAAACCCCCAAACCAAAACATTTAAGCATGCATCAAGTGTGTTCATGATAAAGTAAGAAAAACTTTACTGGTATTCCTAACTAGTTGATACTAAACAGTAGATATATAGACAAACAAAAGTATGTGCATATAGCATCCTGAAAATAAATTAAATTTTCTTATTTCTGTTTTGGAACAGCATGTGTTAGTAGGAAGGAGATCATTAAAGATGAGAAACGGTTCTGAATTACAGCCTTCTAACAATATCAGTTAAGCAAAATTCAGTGAAGGATTACACAGAAAAGCAGAAGAGCCTTTAAGCCATTGGGTACAGGACAGTTAAGTATAAGATTTTATTTCAAACTTTACAGGCCAGTGCACTTTTGCAGAGGCTGGTACTAGCCTCAGCACGGAAACTTCACAGTACTGTAGTTGATACTAGCTTTCATGATCTTTACACCAGTGACTAAAAGTAGGTCATCATTTTAAAAACAATGATACACTTGCAGCCTACATTATTTATAATTCCATCGCATTGCCTGCATAGCACAAACGAGTCAGTAATGACAGGTATCTCATGTCATGGAAGAAGGCAAATGTGAAGTGAATTTGAAATGTGTAAGGAATCCTTAATAGAAAATGCATGACTTCAGTATTAATCTGTAAAAACTGGTCTAAATGATTCATATACAAATCTTCTTGATTTTTAAGTTTTCATCACTTTGCAGATTTTAAACTTTATTCAGTCTGTTTGGTTCATTCTATTAGATGTTAAACATACATGCTCTCACTTTCTGACTTTTTAATAACACTGGAAGGCAATTGCATTATTCCTCTGAAGTAGATGAAAATGGGATACAGCAAGTGTAAGGAAAAATTAGTAAAACCAGAATCTGTAATTCAAATTCCCCCCCTCCCTCCCAAAAAGCTAGTTAAAAGATGATTATTCCTCTTTTGGTGAGAATATGTTATTGTATGTTGCATTTCATTAAACAGTTCTGCTTCAAAATAGTTCCATCCTTCTTCTTCATTATTTACTGAAGAAGTCCCAGCTACAAATTTGTAATTGCTTAAAACAGAAACAATTTTTTCATATTTTTTAACATATGGGGACTCTGATACTAACTGCCTAATAAAAAATTATAAATAGATTTAGTTTATCTAAAAAATCGTGGCATTTGAGAAAATTATTCATTCTCTGATACTTCAGTAACTCTGCAATGCTGCCTGGTGCCACAGTAAGCCTACTAATTCGAGGCTTGCATGGAATTTTAGGTTTTTTGTGTTTTTTTTCTTGCACTGTCTTGTACTGATGTACTACTTAGAGCACTGTGTGCTCAAGTTGCATTGTTTGCAAGGACTTCAGGAGGTGATGTTACATGTGGTTCACTTGGAGAAATATTATGTGTTCAGTGAAAACAGTCTAACAAACTTGTCTTAATTCCAGCATTAGTACATTCTCATGGAGTAGGCATCCTTTCTGAGTGTTTCAGTTTGACCCAGCCCATGCAAACTTACGTTCATATGCAAACAGTCTGTGTGTTATATAAATATGTCCTTTATTGTTGTTTGACGTTTCTCAAAGCATTTTTTTAGAATTTGCCTAATTGCTTGACTCAGTATTTTGTATTGTCAGGAGTGCAGATGTTATGGATATGAAAAATATTACAATGTGCACAAAACATAGAAAGGCAGTGTGACAGGCAGTGTTCCCAGGTCAAAATCTTTCATAGATATTTGCATGCATTTTGAATATTGAATATTCCCAGGTTAAAATCTTTCACAAGTATTTGCATGGATTTTGCACAGTGAACCATTCACGTGTGTATTAGTACCACACTATACTTGCAGTTAAGAAATTTGCATATGATTTGCCTTTTGTTCAGTGAAATAGGCTTTACAGGAATTCAGTGTATTAACTCTTTTTATGCATTACTGGGTGGAAGGCACTTGGAAAAAAAAATCTGGTACTACTTAGTGTTTTGTGACAAATGCAAGAATTAAAAGGGGAACATGAGTATGAAGTGTTTCTGTCAATAGGACCTTTCAGGAACACGTGCACGTGGTAGGTGGCATGTTTCCAGATTTAATGTCATTTGTGCCCTACAAAGCACTTAAATTTGAAGCTTATTCTTCATAGCAGATGCAGAAAAAGAGGTGTAAGGGATAGATTGTTTGGTTGTGGTTTTGTGTGGTGTGGTTTTTTTTTTCTTCCCCTTGGTTCTTTTATTCATTTGTTGCAGAAGCACTAATTTGTTGCCGCTTGCATGATTGATAGCCTGAGCTGTTGATTTGTTGTATTCCTGACAGTAAATTGCCATTTGTGTTCAGAATATTTCCTAGTGTATTAGTTTTGGCTTCCTTCTGACGTATGATCAATATTCATAGTTCTTTCAGATATATAGGCTTGAATTGACATTACTCAAATCCCTGAAAAGTTGATAAAATCCTACACTTTCTCAAAGACTAGAGGAAAATAATTGTATTCAAAGCCTAAACTGTCAGTAGCCACTAACAAATCTTACTGTGAGGTGCTCTGTAGTTCCACAGCGTGTATGTAAAAATCCCACCTCAAGTGTCAAAGTAATCCAACCATGTGTGTATGACTAGTTATCTTTTTGAATTGGAATTGCTTTCAGGAAATTTTAAATTGTGGTAACTTTATTACTTTGGTAATTCCAAATATGCTTGCTAAACAGTAACTAATTTACCTGTTAGCATATTCATGTATGACAATCAGATTTTTAAAGCATTAGGTCCTAATGCCCTGACCTGCATCTTCATGGCATTGGAAAGAGATTTCCACTGCTTTGGCTGCTTGTGTTGTACCATGATCATAGCAGGTCAAGGCAAGGGTGCTGTGCAAAGATAAAATCAATTGTAATTTCTGAGAGCAGAAATTTCAGTACACTCCCCTGCCCTTGATTATTTATGAAATAAAATTGGCACCCGGCTAGTTTTATGCCGCCACTAAGTAGCAGATGTGTCTTCAGCACTGCCTAATAGTTTTCTTCATCTGTGAAATGGAAGAATGAAAAGCTGATCTAAGGTAGAAGTATTTAGTGGTCTGAGAAATCTAGAACACCTGATTTGCACTGCAAGATGTGTTTTGAATATGGATAGCAGCAGACTAGTGCTAAGGAAAAAGAACCTGTAGATCTTCCTTCTTCATCGTTGAAACTTGGAGATGGTCCCAGCTGTCTTACATTTTGGTCACTAAATACCCCATAGTGCAGGCTGCAGTACCCGTGTGAGCAGCCGCCGCTGTGTTCCCCTTGCATGCCTCAGCTGGGCCAGTGCAGATGTGTTGTGTGGAGCAGTTCTGTACCACAACAGGTTATCTTTTTACCTGGTGCATTTTTTTATTTTATTTTTTTAATCCCAGATCAGTTATCTGGCTAATTTTGTAGCCACAAACAGTTGTGTCGTTCCAGTGAGAGGATCGTATGAGAAAGAGAGGAAAGCTTCTAAAGCCTGGACTGCTACTAAAGGGAAGCTTTGTAAATCTGTGCCGTTAAGTCTGTTCCCTCTGTTAATTAGCTATAACTTGTGACTGTGTGCCAGAATTGGCCTGCCACTGTGCTGCTAGGACAGGACTGAATAACTTCTGTAATGAATGAAATTGCTGTTTTTTCACAGTTATTTACTGCTGTTGGCGACAGCTTCATACTTCTTCAGCTTAACACACTGCACTAGGCAGAACAATAAACTGTGTTTGTAAGCCTGAGTTTTGCCTGCGGTTTGCATATTTTGCCTTTGAAAGCATACTTGGAGTTCATAAGACTAAGTTCAAAAAGAGTAACTTCTACTTTTTTTCACAGGCTGATCTTGAAATATTACAAATTTATTTTCCATATTTAGGTGATTAATAGAAAAAATAACTTTTTCATTACATTAGTTGATGTCAATACTGTATGAACATCAGAAATTCAAAGTACATCTGATTATGCAGGAAAAGTATGTTATGTAGTCTATTGGTGTACCTTGAAGGGAAAATGTGTTCTGAAACTTATTACAAAACAGATAAATATGCATTTTCTCCAAGAAATATTCTTTAACTTTTGTATCTAAAAGTCATTGTTAATGATTTCAGAATTAGGTTTAATATCTGTAGTAAAAATGCTTTGGGAATAAGTCTGACATTTAACTACTGAGATTTCAGAATTACTTTTGTACAGATTGATAGCTGTTTTTAGTGATTGGGTAGCAGTGATTCTGGTCACATGAATACGGTATGTAAAAAAGATGTTATTTGAAAGGGGTGTTTAAAAATGTTCCATTGTCTTGGTTGTACTAAAAATAATAGCAACAGTGAATAAGAAAGCTGACCAAAAATCATCAAAGCCTTTTTTTGTTCCATTTCTACTGATTCCCTCAACTGACTCCTGCTAGTAACCATGGCTAGGCTGCTTTGCTTTCCATTCTGTGAGCATGGAAAAAGTGCCATACCCAAAAGAGCTAGATTCTATGCATTTGGTGGAATTATTTGTTTAGTTGGGGACAGTTGCACTTACACAGTGTCTTTAAATAGAGGCAGATTGAATGGTGCCATAGAAGGCAAAATTTGACGACAGGAGGATTAGCATAAACACAGAACTCTGTCTTTTATAGTGAGGGTATGGTTTGGGATAGACCGTAGTTTAAATTTCTTTTCCTCGGATGCCTGTACACTTTGTGTTTAAGGCCTCTGACATCACACCTGTATTCAGGTAGTGTTTGGGGAGCTGGTTCACGCTTCCTTACGTATGCTGTCATCTTGGCCTTCTTGAACTCATTCTATAGTGGTGCAAGTGTCAACACAAGATGATGGATAAGGACCCCGTTCCAGTCTTCCCCATATATTTTCTTGTCTGAATACCGTACTAGGAATTTAAAACTGTTGTCTCACCTTTTAGAAAATGTGGAAGGCTCTCTTTTATCTTCTTGCACTGTGTAAAATTTTAAATCCACTGGAAGAGAAGCTGAGCAGCGTTTTTAAGTTAATCACATAGGTGACTTCATCTTCACCGCATAGACCAAACATGTATTGTGCATTTTAGTGTTACAGCTCATCTCTATTGTAGAGTGTAAAAGATACAAATAATCATCTTCTGTTTCCTGCTGTGGCTGAACATGGCTTTGTGAGCATTACAAACACCTCAGTCTACTTAAGAGTATCTGGGTTTTGGCTGACGGATCTGGCACAAGAGCAGGGACAACTTAAGTTCTGTTTGTAGCTAGTTTTGTTTAAAAGTATTGGGCTGTCCAGGATCTGTTTTACAAACAACTTGGACATCCAGACTGTGGGAAGAGGGTAACAATACCCTTGAAGGTTGCCTCAGTGTAAGTTATCTGTATGAGTCAGAGCCCTGTGACTGAGATTACTTTTTTCCTGTGGTGTTTGGCATCTGATCCTTGAGACTAAGTAGTTGTCCCATTTTTCATTATAGGTATATGATTGCAATAATCTTTTAATCAGTTCTGTAGCTTTTGAGGCTTTTTTGCATTGTAAAGATGTAATTGAAAGTGTTATTTAAGTATTACTTTAACCAGTCATGCATATAACCCTCTAATGTATAGGTAATAAACATAATTTCAAAATTGATAGCTTTTTAAGTGGATTTTAAGGTATGGCTTAAGTTAGCACAACTTAATCTATGGTCAAATGAGTTTCTCGAACTTAAGTGTTTTACTGTTGGCTAATGTTGTAGGTGCACATTGATGTTCTGATGGTAGCAGGCTATGTGCTTGTGTCTCTCCATTTTTTTTTTGCTTGGTTTTATCATCTCGTTGGTTGGGCTACTTCATCCCTTTCTACATCTGCTTTCTAACTTGGATCTGCGACATGGTGTTAATGGAAGATTGAATGTCTCGACAACCTAAGCCAATCTCAGTTTGACAAACAGTTGTCCCACATCCTGAACATCAGGAAACACTTCTTGGCCGTGAGGGTGACAGAGCACTGGCACAGGTTGCCCAGGGAGGTTGGTGATTCTGCATCCTTGGAGATATTCAAAAGCTGTCTGGACACAATCCTGGGCAACTGGTGGCCCTGCTTGAGCCTGGGGGTTGGACAAGATAACCTCCAGACCTCCCTTGCAACCTCAGCCCTCTGATATTTAGCCACAGGGGAAGCTCTTGTGCTGCTTCTTGCATGCATTGCTTCATAACGTGGAATTCAGATTGGAGGATGTGTTCATGCTGTGTCAAAGTAACCACCTTAAAGCAGTCCAAGTATTGTGTGGTAAACGAGCTCCTGGTGAGTTCTGCGATGGTGTGGCTAGCCTCTTCCAGTGTCTGAAGTAGTTGGTTTAATGGTAGTTCAGAGGTCTGTACAACCCTGTATTTATAATCTTACCTAGAGCAATACAAGATCTGGTTAGGTTTGACGTGAGCTGTGGTCATGCTTGTTGTGAAAGCAGTTTTCTCTGAATCTTTTAGCAGTGTGTTATAATAAAATGAAAATGGTTCTGCAAAACATGTTGAAAACATCCTACAGCAGATATATTCTACAGCAGACAGTAAATATTTTTTTGTTTCAGCAAAGGTTTCCATTTTGACTTTTCCTGTCAAGGCTTGCACTTAGCAGTTCTGGGGGGTTTTTTTAGGTTCCCCCATTACTGCAAACTTAGTTTTTGATTCTCTTCTGTAGTGATGTTTTAAGTATGCTTTAAAAACCTGTATGTTTTCATCAACTGGTGTGAATGAAGTGTGCATTTTGCAGTCCTTGTGCTATTTTGGAGCAGTTTGTGCTACAGCCGCACTTACCAGCCAGTGACAGTCTTTTGATTTTCTATACTGATCAGTTTTTCGCTGGCGTACAGTTGTTAGTTGCTTAACCCCTTAGATGTTCTCACTGTGGCGGAATGCTGTCATGTCTGGGTAGAATGATGATATTTCTAATGGCGTGCATGTGGAAGCATTTGTGTATTTTTTCCACAAAAATCTTAGTCAGCAGGGAGGCTCTTAACTAACTACCAAGTGTTTTGATGTATAGTTAGTGTGCTAAGCCTATCCTGGGACCTTTGATAAGTGTCTAAACTAGGAATGCACTACGTGTATATGATTGCTATGGGAAAGACAAAAAGAAGATTGATGACGAATATTTATATAGCAAAAGGCAACTTGAATTTTAGTATTCAATGTAGTTTTGGTCTGAATCTAAGAGTTTACCTTTTTGCAGTTTGCTGTAGAGCTGGTATGCGCTTATGTGACACAAGCTCAGTATATGTGACTTAGTGTTGTGGTTTGGGCACTTAGAACTCTTTTAATGCAAACTCAAGGATATGTTTCTTGCCTTACATCCATCAGCTCTCTTGTTTGTTGGGGGCAGAAAGGCTAATATTTGTTTTGGGATTCAATAACCTATTTATGTTGTCAGAAGCAATATCCAGTTGAATTGTCATGTGTTGCACAGCTTGTGTGTTCTTGACTTTGGTGACATAATATTCCATGATGTATTATAAACTAATGTATCGTCACATATTTGGGGGGCAGGAGACAGATTATTGGAGCATATGCTAACCTATACTTGACATTTGTGAGCTGATTCATTAATCAACCAAACTGCGTACTCATAGCTCAGCAACTCTCTAGTATCTTAAATACTAATTTCAAATGACAGAAAAGCAATGAGAATAGGAGTAAGATTTTAACATCATGTCTGAGACAGTTCATTCTTTTCAGGTAATAGTAGCTAAACACTGGTTTTAATCTAATCATGTTTTGTACATTTTAAAGGCTGCTGTATCTTTTTAGGATGCTTTCTGACTTGGTGAATGATCTCATTTGTATTCACTCCCACCAGATTAAACTACTTCTTTTGTGAGGAGCCTTGGTGGCTGTTCCTGTTTTTATTTTGGTTCTGAGGTGGTTAATTGCCTTTGAAGTGCTAATAGTAGATTTAGAAAATGCACCCCATAAAAGTCTCTATAATCTGTACAGCATTTATGGGTAAGACTGATACTGTTTTATTAGATAATCAAGTGTAGTTGAAGAAGTAGATGTGCTTTTGGATACACACAGACATAAGTTCTGGAATAGAAACAGCTAACTTCAAAGGTAAACACAGGTTGAGAACTGCTGCTCAGTCACATACCCCTGAAGGAAAAGGGCAGCTGGTACTGATGGTGTGGACAGTGATAAAGATGATAAAATGATTATCTTTGGGGGAAGGGGAGAAACTTTAGCTTGTTTCTCATAGATGATGATTTGAAGTTCTTGTATGGAGTGAAAGGTGTGCTGGCACAGAGGCTTACTTTTCTGTGGGGTGGGTGGTAGCTGATCTGGCTTCCGAAGCTGATGAGTTGTCTCACCTGGGTGATTACAAGGTGTAGTGGGGCAGCTGGTTTGGCTTTTCTGGTGTGTGCAAGGATACTCTGTTAGGTAGGCATCACTGGACAATGGCTCTCTCTTAAATGTTTAGAAATATTCCTGGATGCTCAGGGTGCTGATGAAATAAAGTATTAGGGCTTTTTGGAAGAGTCTGCTAGTCCTTAGGGTTGGTAAAAGTCCTTAGTTCTTACAGATTTGTCAGAAACTTGCTTGCTTCCTGAGGGAATTCCTGCAAATTCTGCGGTACTTTGAGTATGTTTTTAGTAATCTATATCTTGCCATTCCTCCATGTAATATTTCCTCCTAGTAAGGTACTTCTTATATTTGTGAAACCCATATGCTTTATATTAGTTTGTGTTTATTCAGTTTCTTGAGAGGTCTGGTGGGCAAAGAGTTAGTTAACCAGTTACTTGCAGATCTTTCTGTACGTCTTACTGTACCCTTAATGGCAGGACCATTTTTTCAAATTCACCGCCAGTCTTGTATAATTTAAATACTGCCACTTTCAATTTTTCATCATTAGTTCTTGACCACAGCGAGAATGCATTTATTGCAAGACTCCTGTAGTTGCCCACATATTTGTAGTGTAGCTCTGCAAAGTTATTTATGGTAGTGCTCTGTTTTATGAGGCTGGGAACACTAAACTTGACACTGCACGTTTAGATACACATTGAGCAAAACCAGTATACTGAAAAATATAAGATGCATGTATTTTCAGTCTTTTTATGGGGTTGTTTAATGCATCAGAAAATAATATAAAACAATCTGAAGACGGTGCACCGGCTTGAAAGAGGCATGATAAGTTTTCCTATTTGAGGTAGTCATCCTAATGATGTATGTCAAATTTGCTTCTGTAGCACAATAGAGACCACTTAAATGCATATGTTGAAACTGAAATCTTCCTGTGAAACCAAGGATGTGATGAACAGAGTATCTACATTTGACAGAGATTTTATGGGTTTCGGTTTCCTAGCGAATACTCAACTCTTCATACTTCACAGAAGGCTCTTGTGTGTCAGTGAAAAGGGAATGTTATGTTTGCCTTTTACTTGCTTTAGTAAATGGATTTAAGCAATTAAATTCTACCACTTAACTACCTATTTCAGTAATCATCTGTTTCAAATAGATTGGTCAATAAGCATGCCTGTTTATATATTCTAGTGGCACTTTTTATAGTAATTAATTTTGTACAGGTTTTATTGTGGATAGTAATGTGTCGAAAGAAGTGTACCCTTCTGTGGTTTTATTGTGTGCTTCCTAAACATGGTCTTAAGCTGAGTCTTCTTCCTTCCTAATCTCAAACAGAGGCCCTGTGAAAATTCAGAAGCTGTTGGTGTCATCTTTGATGTATTTTTGACACACAGTTACTGCCCATACTTAATTTAAATCTTCAGCCTGAGCATAGTGATGAAAGGTTTGTACCTTTTTAGTGCATGCCTTAACTTTTTGAATAGTTTAAGCCTTGCAAGAATTTCTTGAAGTTATGGCCTGCCTGAAAGAACAGAGGCCTTCAATAAACTTCCTCAAACAGCTAAATCTTTTGATTAGCCATTAAGTGTCCAGAAATAACGTTTAAAAATGCAGAAGCAGCACATCTGTAGTAATTACTGATAGGACTTCAGAAAATGCTGTGTGTCAGAAAGTGAAAGAAAAGTGAGTCCGCTGTTGTTTTTTTTAATGACACCTAGTAAGGCTCTACCTTTAATATTAATTTTTATTTTTAAGGAAAAAAGTTAAGTATGTATTATAGTGTAAAAAGAGAGTGGAGAACAGAAAGAGGAGGTCACTCAAGGTTTTGAACAGGGTCTAATAATTTAATTGTCCTGAGTGCTGAATACTGGTTTTGAAGTAATTGTAATGCTGGATCTCAAGTTCTTCAGCAAAAATTGAGAATGTTATAAGAATCTTGACTCTGTTAGGAGCTACAAACATTTAATTTTAAGTTGTTTTTTACAGTGTTCAAAAAACCTGGTTTCTTCAGTCTATCTGCTGTAGAATAATCTTGTTTCTACTTCATAATGTGGGCTAATTTGTAAATAATTAATGTGCTTTCAGGCAGGACATTTTTCAGGAAATTATGCCTGTTATCTTGAGTGTTTGCTTTGATCTGAGGATTTAATTGTGCTTGATGTGTGTAAGGAATCACATTTGTTGGGGAGTTTGGACTGTATGTGCAGTTTAAAATCAAATACAGCAACAGTAGTAATTGTTTTGATGATCCTGTACTGATTGAGAGTTTAAGGATTATACAGAATGTGACAAAGATACATGGTTCAACATGAGGAATACAAATACAATTCAATTAATTTTAAACCAAAACGTAGCAATTCACTAAAATGAGTGTTTCTAGTGCTGTGAAAATGGACCTGCTGTAGATCATTCCCCGTTTGTAAGAAAGGTAAAAGAAAGATCCTACTTGGTTTGGACCCAGTTGGGGCAAAAGCTGTATTTTCAATTTTTTTTTTTTTTTCCTGCAAGTAAAGCAGAAGTTAAGGCAATATTGCTGTTCAGAAAACAGCACTATGGGGTGATTCTGAAACAAGGGGTTACATGGGACTGGCAGCTTCGGTGTGAAATTGGGAATTGCTTTCATTGTCCAGATAGGGCTCCCCCGTCTCCCTGTTGGTGGCCAGGCTGCATGGATGGTCCCAGGCTGTGCAGGGCTTCTGGATTTGAGGGCAGCTGGTGGCTTTACCTGCTGGCTGGGGATACAGGTAGAGGCAGAGTGCCAGTGGGCTGGAGAGTCTAGAAGAACTGAAGTCACCCCATCTGGGGCAGTCTCAGAGCTGAAGATGTTTGGGCCTTATCTCAGGGCTCCCAAGATCCAAGTCACGGACATGGACCTTGGATTAGAAGTTCTCAAAGTCTGCTGACAGTCTTGGAGCTGGAAGTGGGTTTTCTTACTGAGAGATGCGGAGAGCCCTGCCGTGGTTGGGTTCTTGTAGGGTGGCGGACCCTGACAGCACCTGGGTTGCAGGTGGGGGACCTGATAAAGGAGCTTTGAAGTGGCAAGTGGAAGAACCTCTACAGTGAAGTGGGTGCTTTCTCAGTTTTACAGCTAGTAAGTTTTGGCAGAATAGATCTGTTCAAAGCCACTTCCAACCTCGTGTGTTAAGTACCAGATGATTAATGGAAAATGCATGTGTTTGCAAGGCCCAGTGATGATTAACAGCTACTAAAAGCCTGTAACAAAGTGCTGTGGTGTCTGTTTTGTGAGTATACTATTAATGTAAGTTTGAATACAGATTTTCTTTTCTTTCTTTTTTTTTTTTTTTAATCCACTCTTGGTGGAAGCTGGGGAATTTCAAACAAACTTTACATTTTTTTTTTCTTTTGGCTATAAAAAGTCTGTTATCTCTAACAAGAAACATTGACAGATTATATCCAGGATGTAACAAATACTGTGCTTTTCAAACAGGAAAAACTACAATTGGAAATTGTCCTGGGTGGTAGTGCTTTAGTGTTTTTATTTCCTGAATTTTCTCTGTTGGTCTGTATACTGCTTTTGGTCCCTCTCTGTTACAGTTGTCTCTTCCCCACTACCGTTACATGTATATACCCTCTCTCCCCCTCATGGCAACAGTTTTAACTGTGGAGATCAGTGCTTAAACTGTTTGTTTGGTTTGTGAAATAGGTTATCAAAAGTGACTCTGAACATCTATCGATGGAGTACTGTGGTTTAACATTTTAAAGTACCATCAGGCATTTTTTCTGTGTCGATATTAGTTAATTGTCCATACACTGCACGTAGCTGACTCTGACCTCTGCAATGTCTCAGCCGGGAGAGGAGGAGCATTCTCTTAACTGTGTCTGTCTGAAAGCATCACAATGTTTCCCAGAGTACTTGCTGTCAGATGAAATGCTGTGGTAATTGTAAAGGTTTTTCACCTAATGGTATTCTTATGAATCTCAGTTAAATCAAAATAAAGGATGTTGTGAGGTTTCTCACCTCTGGCATTTGGAAGACATTTAACTTTAAATTTTGTTTACATCAAGCATGTACTTTTTTTATTCTCTGCACTTACCTTTAAAAGGAAGCAACACCACAGCCATTTTTTTCCACAGTTAGTTAGAAGAAGAGTAGCTGCTGGATATTTGAAGTACTTGTAACTTTACAGTAATAATTTGTTTTCAGTAAGAGAAGGGCCATTGGACCAGTAGGCAGGGTGCTATATATGTTGCTGTACGTACTAAACATTAAAAAGGAATTTAGCTGTATAGCGCTTATGTATATAGAGTTTAACTTCAATCCAGATTGCAGCCTTGGTGGCTAAATACCTATGTTGGCAGAGCTTTAAGGAGATGCTAGCAGAGGGCTGGTGTGACTGAGGAAGAGGACAAGGTGAAAATGTGAACTTAATGTTGTCTCATGACAACTTTGTTTTCCTGGTCTTATAAGTAGAACTGCAGTAAACACTTTCATCTGAGTTTAATTTTAGTTGGAAGAGCTTAGAGCAGGACCTTTAGTGAAGTGCAAGGTGTTAAGTGCGCTTTGTGGCGGTTAACTTTTGTGCTTTTTACAGCTTGAATGCGTGGATGAACCTGAAATGGTAGGTGAGGCGCTTTCAAAGACAGGAAGCTGTCTGCTCTGCCTGTGCTTGCAGGAGAACTTGATGGTTCCATATTGTTTGTAGCTGGGACTCTCCGATGCTTGATCCTGTGTTGATAGGCTGAATTACCAGCTGTATTTCAATTTAGAAAGATCCTGACTGCTAAGCTGTGCTGATAACCCTAAAGCTGAGTCAGTACCTGTGTTTCTCTATCTTGCTGGATACATCCTGAAAAGGTGTCACTCACAGATGACTTCCCCCCCTCTTTACCTAGAGAGGTCTGTTGTAGGTTGTACTGTTTTCTTAGGGTTATAGTTTCAAGGCCAGCTGAAATAAAAAAAGACTAGTTACAAACCAATACCATGTAACTTTATGGATTGAAGCTAGGTAGTTTAGACTTTCAATGTAGTCATGGACTACATGGAGTCCTGGTGTCCTCTGTTGCCACTGTACCACTTCCCTTTATTTCTAGCAATGCTTTATTCATTTCTATTAAGCCTTGCCCATCTGAAATGTTAAAAACACCAAAGGTGTGGTAACAGAAACAGCTTATGTCTTCTCCTGCTGGAAGTGATCATTACCCTTTAGCGAAGGGTGGTTATGACCACAAGCATTTTTACCTTCATATATTAAAAGTATTAAAAAAATGTTGTTTGCTTTTGGGGTTTGGCACTTTTTTTTTTTTTTTTTTTTGCTTTAAGGTTTACCACTAGGGTTCACCAAAAGCTTTCTAAAAAATGTCAGTATCAAGCAGTTGAATGGATAATGTGCCAGAGTGGGATGAGTTGTGTGACTTGTAGGAACTTGATATCCTATTTTTAAAATTCATCTTTGAAAGTAAAGAAAAGGTAAATTAGAGAACATGTGCTCAATGAAAACAGCTGTAAAGGCTGTGAAGTCATAAGATATAAATATACAAAGAAAGATAGTGATCATGGGAGATACCAGATTAAACTTCAACCATCAACATGGAAAAAGAAGGATTTGCATAAAGATCCCTCTCACATAAAAAATGTAAAATAAATTGTGGATATCTACAGGCCTTGAAGTCTTAAAAGTAAGAAAGTGAAGTATCTTCAACTTATTGAAAGGAGAGAGGTGAAAATGTCTTCTGAAATAGCTTGGCTACTTTGAGCTGTGTAGTGAAATGTAGGTTTTCTGTTGTTACTCCTTGCCTTGCCTTCAAAATAGGAAATACAAAGATAAACCCAGCCAAAAGAAAGACACTCCCAGTGTGGAGCCTGGGGCGGGGGAGGAGAGGACAACCCAAAAAACTTTGACTCCTTATGTCATAGGCCTATAGAGCTCTTCCAGCAGATCTCCTGCCTTTTCTGTGAAGAAAATGGAGAACTACTAGGCAGTGCTGTGCACTCTGAAAGTGCAGCTCACTCTGCTGTAATGCATCAACATCACTTCTTGTGTCAGTGCTTGAAATCTTGAGATATTGCTTCCAAATAGGATGAGCAAATGGATCCTTACACACAGCCACCTTCTCTTGTTTGTCAAAATGATCTCCTTTTTATTTTTGGGAGTGGCTGCTCCATCAAATAATACATGCATGATGCCTCAAACTAGTGTTTGGTTTGTGCTTGGTGAAATTGGACCACTCAGGGGCCATAAAGCCACAGTTCTCTATGCAAAACTTGCATACTTGAACTTTTGGCACTTGTAAATGCTGTTCAGAGTTTCAAAATAGGCTTGTCTTATTGTATGCAGCCTGTACTGGAAGAATATCTTCTGTTTGGTTTTTGGTTTTTTGGGTTTTTTTTACAAATTACAGGAACCTAACAAAACTGGCTCTCTCACAAGAATATTGATTAAACCCTCAATCAAGATTGGAAAGAGACAGGGTAGAGAAATCATCTATCTCTGTATTTGTACAGAAATATTCAACTTCTTTAAGAGACTGCTTTGAGTGTCCAGTGTCTTGTTTTACTTCTGTCCTCATCTGTTCCTTTAGTTAGATGCTGTTAGATACTTCAGTTGCACAATCGAGTAAAGTGCTGGAGAAACACTCTGAATGGATGGTGAGACTACAGAGGGGCACGTAACTGCTGCAGGAGCTACATGGGCTGGTGGGTTTGTTCACACTGAGTGTACAGTATGAGTCAGGGCATTGAGAAAGGGCAGGTGGGGCAGGGATGCATGTTCGCACATCTGCCTGTGCTCCGTCTCTCTTTTTCTTTCCCATTGGATCTTTGCTATTCTCTTCTCCCATGGATAGACTTCCTTACTATTCTGGATAAATGGGCAGAGAAGTACAACTGCTACTTTGTCCTAAAGGTTTGTAGACAAAGCATAAACGAAACCTGTTGGTGGGATTTTGTGAAAAAGCTTGCACAGCTGATTGCTGCACTGCATCTATTGGTTGTGTGTGTAAAGAGTGAATTTTAATTTCTGCTGTGCTCAGCCTGGACCTTTCACAAGCACTAAATTCTGCTGATAATCTGAACTGGGCATGATGGCTAGGAATTAACCACAGCAAAGTCTTATCTGACTGCAGGGTATGGTACCTTAAGCCCATATCTCCTGCTTTTCAGAAAGCTGATAAAGTAGCAAATAGATGAGGTGTGAAGGTAGTTCAGAGAAAGTCAATAAATAGCCAGAAGCTACAATTTAATAAGTGTTTGGACATATCTGGCTCAAATAGCTTATATATTTTAACTCTTTTAAAAGTGATAGATGGAACCTAAATCCATATTCCCTGTGGCATTAGGTATCAGGAGAAATAAGTGGAAGCAAGGCATTTGAAATCAATGAATTGCTTCTAGGTACAACTTAATGCAGACTGAATTCGGAGAAAAAAGATTATGAACCAGATAGAGGAATAAAATTTAGCTTTAGTTTGCAAACTGCAGCAAAACCCTAATCCTGGCTCTTGTGAAAAAGAATGGAGATTAGGAAGTTATGGAAGTGAGGAAGTTCAGTGCCATGGGCCAGCTTGTGCAGAATAGGTGTACTGAAAAACTAAGAATCTGTGGAGTAAAGCTGCTCTCCAGATTAACATGCATTTATGGTTTCATTTAAGGCATTTAATTACCGAAGATCTATTTTATAATACACTTGAAATGAAGCAAGGATTCTTCCTTGTTTACTTGGGAATTTTGCTGTACTTGAGAATCTTCTACTTCACTGCTTTTGAGCTTCCTTTTGTTGGACTACCTGTGCCTTGCAGGGGCTAGAAGTGTGAGAGGCTTCACTGAGTAGGTAATTCAAGTGATGCCATTGCATTTTATAAGGCCTTTGGTTTCTGCCTGCTGTGCCTAGCCCAGCAGGTTGTTACCTGGGTGCATGATAGGACTGAAGCAGCCCTCAATTTATATTTTCTTCTTTCTTCCCCCCAGACATAGTGAGGGAAAGCCGTTAACGTTTCATTAGCTCTGCAGATAGAAGCATTTGTTTAAGTGGGGCTTGTCAGAGCATTACACCTAAGGGAGATTAAAATGATCTTCCTGGGGCAGATTACAGTCAATCTTTCTTGATTCTGAAATATTTATTAGTGTTTACAGCAAATTCATATGCAATCATATGACATGTACAGAAAAACATAAAATTTTCATTTTTCTTCATCTGTAGCTTTGCTGTCTGCATATGAAATTAGCTGCTTATGCTCGACTACAGTGTTTTTTGTACTTTAAAAAACATCACGGTATGTGATATTTCCAAATAAATAGTTTAGACAGCAGTTTGGACTTGCATTTTGTGTCTTGCAGGTCTCAACATCATCAGTTTCACTTAGATTTTACCAGCTGTTTAGAAACTCTGATCTGAAAAACATAGTTAAATCCTCTTAATCACTTTTACTAAGTAAGCTTTCTTCTGAGACTACAGATAAAGCAAGTGGAGATTTCAAAAGTCTTGTACCAAAAATGTGAACACAGTTGTCTTTCAGTGAGCCCCATGAAAGCTGGAGATTCTTCCAGAGCTTACATATCAGCTGTCGTCACTTCTGTGGCAGTGGTTAGACTTCAGTAGATGCTCTAAGACAGTAACACATCTGCAAGAGTTGTGTTTGAGGACTCATGGGGAGTTAGTAGAACTATTGTATTTTGTTTGGGGTTTTTTGTTTGATTGATTTTTTTACCTTTTCCCAAAGAAAATATTCAATTTAATTTGCTGTTCAGTGTTTTCTGTTGATTTGCTATGCTACCCAAATTACTGAAGGGCTGGGTTTTGGGGATGCCTTAAAACTTGGTGCCAAAAAGTTATTGGATATCACTGATCTGGCCTGTAAATGATGTAGTTTGAAATAGCTTGTGCATATGAATCTAGGCCGTGGCCTTGTGTTTAGGAACAGACCTGAAGTCAGGGACAATGTGGCGAAGATCTTGGTTTATTTGCATAGACATCCTGTGTGGCTTGATCAAGTTCTAGAAACTCTGAAACTACTTGTCTGCATTTATAAAACGAAAAGGAATTGGTGTAGGGCTGGTGCATATTTAACATGGGGGTGTTGAAGGTAAATCAGTTAATATTTGCAGTGTGTTTTGAAACTTTAGTTGCATGGTATTATGCAAGACTTCTTTTGTTGATGGTTGACTTCAGACTGTTAGTGACTAAGATAGAAGCAATCAGTCTGTGTTTGCTCATTTGAATAACTTCTGTTTTGCATATGAAGCTCTATGTAGGGAGTACAAAGAGACAAAAAAGCACTGAATCATACTGTGTGTGCTATTTGTAGAAGATCAATCAGGCCTGAGACTTAGAGGAGGAGAAGTTCCTGGGATTTTTCCAAATTCTGTCAACAAAACAAATTCTGCCCGCATTAATCACCAGAATGAGTTGTTAGAGTTACTTGTATGTCGTTGTAGTGTAGCCTGGTTAAAACAGGCTACTTGACCTTGTTTCTAATATAATGGGACTTTCCCTGCAAGATTGGTAAATCACTCATTAGTAGTCTTCGTATTGAAATTATTAACACTGATCATTAAGTCTTCAGTGAGGTGAACGGAGCAGTTGACTTTTGGAATGCATTGAGATTATGCTTGTGCTCAATAGCAGGATGAAATGCCCACCTTAGAGCACTGTACTATGGCACCTGCATCTGCTGGTGCCCAGAGTAATCTGGGTGTCTTAACATTAGGTGGTGCTGTGCTGAACAGACCCTGGCTATACCTAGGCTTTCTGCCAACACACCTCTTAGCTAGCAATGAGATTTCTCCTCTCCTCGTTTAAGATCTTGTTTTGTTCAAGGAACGGTTGTGTGATCCACTTTTCTCAAAGTAGTGAAGTCTTTATTTTGAAGGAAAGAGCTAAAGTACAGGCTGCTTTTTCCACCTTTTGTATGTAACACCATGGGCAGAGAGACCTTTGACTATTTGATGTCAACAAAGAGCTACAAGAAGAAGGTAGCCCATAAGCTCGTGTCATGTTGGAAGAAGCTTTGTTTAGAATGTGATTATGGATCTGTACTTGTAAATGGGGTACCTGTCCTTTAAGGTGTCTTTCTGGGAGCTATTTGACAAGACAAGTTGAACTGTAGAATAAAACCCAGCACAAATTCAAATGTTTACGGCACACAGCACTGTACCCAGAGCTGAAGACGGATGTAACTAAACTATGTATTTTGTTCTGATCAACAAAGATAACAAGCAGATAACATGTGGAAATGGTCAGTCCCTTTCTTGATTGAAAAAATCACAGAATCACAGGGGTTGGAAGGGACCTCTGGAGATCATCTAGTCCAACCCCCCCCGCCAGAGCAGGTTCACCTAGAGCAGGTTGCACAAGATGGCATCCAGGCGGGTTTGGGATGTCTCCAGAGTCGGAGACTCCACCACCTCTCTGGGCAGCCTGTTCCAGTGCTCTGCGCTGGAACAGTATGAATATGAGATGTTCAGTGGCTGCAGATGCGGCGGCAGCTGTGCGCTTAGGAAAGTTAACATTCAAATGGAGGAAACATTGAAAGGAAATTATTGAAATGCCCTATGGATACTGCAATTTTAGAATGTAATTACCTGCTGCTCTTCAAAAAGAAACGTTTCTAGGTTTAACCTTTTTAAACCTAAATCTTTTTACAACCTCAAGTATCTTTAGGTGCCTTAATGCATGGGGAATTTAGTGAGCTAAAGAAAATGAAAAAATAGCAAAATTCTTGTTGTCTGTCCTGGCTAAACAGGCAGAAAAATCAGCTGGACATTGCAGGAGTTGAAATGCAAGTTATAATCTAATTGGACTCTTGACATTGTTAAAAAGTAAATCTTTAAAGTATACTTAATTCTCCTGTTCATGACTTTGTGCAACAGGTGTTGCTAAGGGTGGACAGTCTAAAGCCTACCTGCCCAGCTCTGTGTGTCTGGGTGCTTCTGTGCAGACCCCCAGGCTGCTCCAAGCAGGAGTTACAGCTGGAGTAACCTCTAAGTCTGACATAAGTGTGCAGAAAGTGGGAGAAAAAGGTGGCTTACTCCAAGGATTATCTAGGACTCAGGCTGCAGCCTGTGCTGTGTCTGGAGGAGAGATGGAAGGTATTTAGAGAGTGGATTACTCGCTTCAGAATCCCAATGTAAATAAGACTACTGATGGTCACCCAGTAGAAGGGAAATGTAAAGTTTATCATAGTCAATGTTTTGAAGCAAGATTTGTTCTTTCACATGCCTTTTCTTCTGTGCTGTGTCCTGGGGTCAGTACACCTGTGCCAGGCCTGAAGGATTCTGTTAACGTGCATGCTCTGAAATACAGATTATTTTGTCTACACTATTTATATTATTCTTAGTTCAAGTGTTCAGCTATTGTATTTTTTCAAGTTCTAGTTAAAAGATATCTTCTGAGTAACCTCAAAGTTGCCCTTAGTTTTAGTGATAGCAGCAGACTCCATAAGCTGTTCTGCTGGCCTTAGCTAACTCCAGCCACAAACTTACTATATTTTGAAGGAGTTTGTTTGGAGGGAGTGGTAAGGCAAGGTTCCTGGTCATTAATAGATTGGATGGGACACCATCTGGTATTTCAGTAGTTTGTCCCAGTAGCTGCACACTACCACATAACCAGCTGAAAAGAGAGAGGTGTGTTACAGTACACTTCTTATTTGGGAATGGGCTTTCAGAGGTGACTGGAAATGTAACAGTATTTTTTTAGAAACATCACAGACAGACCCAAAAGTATGCATGAGTAAATAAATTTGAGTTTTTTGTCTATCATACTGAAATGAAGAAAGGCAAGGATTTAAAAGGTAGTATTTGTAAATAGTGTTATTGGGTTTTATTTCCACCCCCCCACCACCACCCCACCACCTTTATTGAATTAGCTAGATCTTATGTATTCAAACATGCTCGGTTCCTACTCATTTGATGCCTTCAGTGAACAGTCCCTGTGCACCTCTCTTGGTGCTGGACAGAGAGAAATGTCCTTTAATAGCAGACACAGTATCCTGATCTGCAACACTTCATAAAACCTGTCTGTAGTCCCGCAGTAGCTGCTGTTGAGGTGTCTACCCACTCAAGAACGAATTTACTAAAAATACTCAATTGCTTAAAACCAGGAGAAAATGGAGAAGCATATTTGCACAATTAGCTCAGTAATGGAAGTGTTAATGGAGAATAAAAATAGCAACTTTGCATATTTGCACTTTAAATTAGGGCAAGAGCCATGATGGGAGAATTATTTTTTTCATGAAGTCCTGTCTGCATTACCTGATTTGATAAACAACCTGTCTTTCCTTGTGGAGCTTTAAATAACATATTCTCAGGGTGAACCAAGTTGTTGTATTTTCATTACTGGTGGATGAAGTAGTTTGTTATGACCAGAATATCTCAGAAATTCAATGAGAAAACAGAAGTCATGTTGCAGTCAAGTTGACCCTTTTATATTTTACATCCTAATACTGCTGACAAGAGACAAGGAGGACTGTTTTGAAAGACATTTGCAATCTGCAAAGTTAGTACTTTCAGCATGCATTTGAGTGTTTTGTATTATTGGTAAATGCATGGTAGGTCTTCCGGAGGTGGGAGCTGATAAATGTGGCTCTGAGATTTCAAACAAATGCCATCTGGAAGTTCACGATAATTTGCGGTTTTGATTTGTAGTTACTGTTGAGGGAGCAGACAAAGGGAAAGTGCTTTTTTGTTTGGAATCTTTTCTGTAAAACGTAGAATCATAGAACGGTTTGGATTGGAAGGGTTATGTGAAAGTTGATAGTTAACAATATCTGATAAGAAATATTGAGAACTAGCAATGGTAACTAAGTATTTTGTGTGCCAAGAAGAGGTCTGGAAAGCAAAAAGAAAAAAAAAAAATTGCGTTCCTCTGTTCTTCTCAACCTTGTTGTGTATTTTTCCTCTACTCTATTGTCTAGAAACAAATAACTGAACTTCATGTCCCCAGAGGAAGATGTACCTTCCTTCTGTACTGATGACTCACAGCATTTCTGAACTAATATTTATGAAAGAGATTCTTTCCCAATACTTGCTGAGGTCCCTCGATGCCCCATGGCCCAAGAGATCATTAAATTAACCAGCACCTAATTTCGGTAAACCAGGGCGTAAGAGTGGGTCTCTGTGACACAGGGATGTTGAAAGAAAATAAGAAGTTTGGTAACTTTTTTCCAGTCAAGATGCTGGATGTCTTTTGTAATGGCTGTGAGAAGTCCTCATGCTTAGATTTTTCTGTCTTTTGGGGGGAGATGATTCACATGGAATCCAGTTGTGAGCACATGCTCCAGACACATAATTTGGATGTTACTGGATCTGGCTCCAGACCATAAAATGCCAAGTAGGGGATCTAGGCGGGGAGGCAGAGCTGTTCTGGAAGTGACAATGCACAGGACAAAGAGTTAATGGGGAGGTCCATAAATGAAAAGAGGCTAGAATACAGCAAGCTGAGGAGTCAATCTTTTTTTTTTATTTTCCTTTCTGTCTTAATTATTAGTTTTCTGTGGAAAACAACATTTCAAAGTGGCCTTCTGTTTGGCTGCTCAATAAGCAGGGAAGTGATCACTAGGGAAGTGATTGTCCCCCTGTACTCGGCACTGGTGAGGCCGCACCACGAATTCTGTGTTCAGTTTTGGGCCCCTCACTACAAGACAGACATTGAGGTGCTGACATGTGTCCAAAGAAGGGCAACAAAGCTGGTGAAAGGTCTAGAGTACAAGTCTTAGGAGAAAGCGGCTGAGGGAACTGGGGTTGTGTAGTCTGGAGAAAAGGAGGCTGAGGGGAGACTTTATCGCTCTCTACCACTACCTGAAAGGAGGCTGTAGCGAGGTGGGGGTTGGTCTCTTCTCCCAAGCCACAAGTGATAGGAGAACAGGAAATGGCCTCGGGTTACACCAGGGAAGGTTTAGATTGGATATTAGGAAAAATTTCTTCACTGAAAGGGCTATCAAACGTTGGAACAGGCTGCCCAGGGAAGTGGTGGAATTGCCATCCCTGGAGGTATTTAAAAGACGGGTAGACGTGGTGCTTAGGGACATGGTTTAGTGGTGGTTTTGGCAGTGTTAGGTCGATGGTTGGACTCGATGATCTTAAAGGTCCCTTCCAACCTAGGCGATTTTATGATTCTGTGAAAACAGAACCTTGAGGTGTGTCTGTTGTGAAAGAGTTAGAAGTAAAGGAAAATCAGAAAGGGTGAGAAGGAAGACTTGCAGAGAGTTCAGGAAGAGCATAAGGAGACATGGAGGAAAAGGCCATGAGAGAGTCTTCTGTAATTACAGAGAAAGATCTTTCAGATTGAAGTTACAGAGATAGATGTACAGGATTTAAAAGGATGTCATACAAATTGAGTCGTTTTTTGCGCAAACAGCTCTGAGCAAATCTGATAGCTATTTCAGCGCAGAGAGGAGTGATATGCTGAAGAAAGTAAAGAAGGGCTATTATTTTAGGACTTCACTATCTGTGTTTCTTCTGCTTCAGTGCTCTGTGTGTTTTGATTTTTTTCAAGGAGATGTGGTTTGGGGAGGATTGGAAGAAAACAAAGTTTTGGAAAAAGAATTGAAAGAAAAAAGACTTAAGTTAAAATACCAGGGTAAAACCAAGTCAATTGTTTAATTTTCAACTGATAATATTACTACAGTCTTCTTAAGAAGTTCTGCTGATTTATGATTTCTAAAATGATAACAAACCCAAAAATGCTAGTTAGAAAAGAATTGTAAATATTGTTTTCCTCTGTAGGTATACTGATGTTTCAGACTCTTGCCATTTTATCCTCTTAGTGTTGCCTAATGCAGCCAATTCATGTTTTCCAGAGCTTCCCAATTAAGTTAAGTGTTCAGAAGTTTCCATGACCTTTAGGTTTCTTTGTACTCTATGTTGTTTTGCAGAGAGTATGATAGACTTTGTGGTTTACTTCCAGTGTAGCCTTTCTTTTATGGAAAAGATGTCACAATGCAAAAAGGCCATGGTTTTGAGTTGTGTTTTTGAGCATTTAATACAATGCTGATTTGACATAACTTTTTTCTAAAAATGTATTAACATACAGAAAACTGTTTAAGTAGCTCATCAAAATATAGTCAGCAGCAAAATATCATAATTTAAAAAGTATTGTTAGGCTGAATATATGGAAAAAACATGTTGAAGAAAGAAAATCCCCTTAGAGAAGTTTGTTGCAGGATATAGAAAAGGGTACCTATATCTCATATTCAGTACCGCAATTGATGTTCACAGTGCTTAGGGTTCTTCCTTCAATTTTGCCTGACGCAGTATGTATGACTTGCTGGAAAACCTTCTGTAAAGGTTAGATTGTCCTCTTCAGTCAGATCTGTGAGAGTTCCAAAACATAAGCCTCTGTTCTTCACTGAAATTTTAGAGGTTTCTCCCAAACCTTATGGTCTAATGGAGGTTTCTGAGCACGGTCGGCATTAACCTATTGAATGGATGAATCCCAGCCTCACTGTGATCTTACAAGTTGGAGGCTGGAGTTGGAAATGGTGGCAGGTGGAGACCTTCCAAGGAAGGGTGCATGGGCTGCCTTAGGAGGCACAGCGATACATTCCTATGCTGTTTGCCATCCAGACCTAAATACTTCACTCTTCCTGAGTATAAACAGAGAAACATCAGGTCTGTCTGCCCCTGCTGGTGTAGACATGTATTTAGAAGCCTGAGCTTACTTGTCAGAGGTATTTTACTCTTTCTTTGGGCATACACTGAGCAGTAGCAACTACTCATGCCAGAATACCGATTAATACATATATGTATGTATACGTACATATAGCCAGTCCCTCCAATCCCCCTGCCCTGAATAAGGAATCCTTATCCCCGATGTTGCTTAATATTTAGTAATTATGAAGCCTCAAGATCTTGTTTATATGTGCCAGCTCCAATCTGGTGTTTTGGTCCGTGTTTCAGCACGTCCATCAAGGCCTTGCATTTAGTACTTCAAAAATTCTGAAAGCAAAATGCGACCACTGACAAGTTGCCCTTGCAATGTTGTAAATGTGCATATTTTCCTGCAACTTGGTACAAAAATGCCCTGTTGGTAAATAATTTTTATTTTAAACTTAAATTTGCTTGAGAAAATACAGTAGATCACGGTGAATCTACACTAATGCATGTAATTCTTTTATATATGAACAGTGCAGTAAAGAAATAGGAAAATTCAGCTATCATTTTGAAGAGTTGTAGTATGAACTCTTATTAATAAATAATATAACTCATAACTGTGTATCTGTATTTTTATATATATGTAATCAAAACTTGTAGGTAAAAAAACCTATGAGAGAGAATGAGAGTTAATATGAAAAAAAGATTGGAAAATAAATACAGAAATAGAACAACTAAATATAAAATATTATTGCTGTAAGGAGAGGACAAGCCTCTGCTATGCTTCTATTTTTCTTAAATGCTTTTTAGATTTGTAATTAATGAGACTCCTTTGCCCAAAACTGCTCCAAACATTCTATTCTGCCGAAGCCTTTATTCTGCACCCTCTGTTCTGCAGAGGGTGAAACCTGTGAAGAAATGAATTTGGATGTATTTGGGAGATTTTTTTCCATGTGTAAAATATGTGCAAATGTTGCAGTTGTTGTCCCTCAGACTCCCAGTCAAGGAGCTAATATCTTAATACCCTAGAATCCAAATTACTGTGTGAAATGATTCCTGTTGGGTTGGTGCATAAGGTCTTTCTAAACTTACATGTGTTTGTTTTTCTAGTGCTGTTTTGAAGAAAGGGATTTTATTTTAGCTTTAGGGGAGAAGTACTGTCACCGTGAGGGCTACCTCTTCCTTCACAAGTGGAGACCATGGTACAAGGAGGAACTGAAACCAAGCCCAGAATTGGTGTTCTCTGTGTTAAGGCATCTCTCCTCTGAATAAAGACATCTCATGAAAATTATTATGCTCTACAGTGATTTATCACTGCTACTGAAACTCTTGTCCATTAAATGTATTCCCAACCTCCTGTCTGATTTACAGTGTTGGTCTCTTGTTATTTAGTCCCCCACACAATTCTCAGGTGGGTGTGTTATGGGTGTGGAACTGAATTTATAAACATTTTATGCTCCAGAAAAGAATAAGAAATAAAAAAATTTGGCAGTGTTACTGGAAAACTGTTTTAAAAATGTGTTTGTTTTCATACTTGGTGAATTTGACTAGGCCAAGGGTTCACCCATTTTCTGATTTGAAACTATACCTTTCTCTTCTGTACATCATTTCCAATCAATTTTTTACCTATAATTGTCTTTCTAACAGTAATAGTATGTTCCTTAGTCTGCAAACGTTATTTTCATGCAGACTGGGTTGGAGGAGAGATTCTTTGGCTCGTTCAATTTTTGTTTTGACTTCTGTATAGACTAAAATTGAACTTGGTCATCTTTCCCTGTCAAGACAGGGTCAAATCTTGGTACATTCGCTTTATGTTTAAAATAGCTAAGGGTCTGAATGTTATTTTTCATGACCTCTTTGTAGCCTTCCACTGTCATAGAAGAGGCCAGTTTTTGATCCAAGTTAATGGTGTAATCTCTATTAACAAAGATTAGAAACCTTCTGAATGTTTTCTCTTATTTAATATAAGTATGTCTTTCAGTTGCTATTTTATGTGTTATTTTCATTTTACCTGCTTCCTATCTTGAGTGACGGATAGTTAATTGTAAAGGATCATTTATTTGGAGAAAATGGCAGTGAGGCAGAGGGAAAGATTTTCCACGTGTAGCATTTAGAGTCCTAAGTGTGTGTATGGGGGAAAAGGATATTCATGCATGTATGGCTGCATTCATGATGAGTGCATACGTAAACATGCTTAAGTCTTTGCAAGCTTTCTTCTGCTTTAGCAGGATGTCAATTCAAATAAGGCATCCCAAAAATGATGGTTTAGCTCTATTCATTGTTCATTGGCTTGTTATGTAAAGATCCCTCAGTCAAAACTTCAGTACTCAGGATGTACTGAATAGTAGCAAGAGTGACACAAATATTCTTTTCCAAACTGATACAAGCTATTCTGATGAGTGCTAGAGCGCTTGAGTGTTTGAGATGGATTATCTTCATTCTTTTATTTGAAAAAAGAAGCTCTAACTTCACAAGAAAAATAACTATGCTAGTAATTCTCTACTATAGGTCATATTTTACAGGTTTAGAGTTTATATATGTGCTTCCGCAGATAATTCTGGGATTCAGTTCTGTAATGCATTTAGACATCAATAAGTTGTGAACATACAGAAAGATTTGCGTCTTCAGGAAAATCATATGCTTATCTCGATGGAAGCAGATATTTGTTGTACGAATATCTTTTGTCTGAAAATTGCTGAACTATAATTATACCAAAACTAAGATATAATCTAAACTAGAAATGTTCATGTTTCTTGCCAAGTTAGCTACATTGACTTTTCTCTTTAGTAGAGATACATGTTTTAAAAATTCTGATTTTTCTCTTTTGTTGTACTAATTCACAGCAGAGCTGAAGCAGGGATTTTGTTTTGATAGTGAAACCTGCTTTTGTTGAGTGCTTAATTTTAAAAGCACCTTTATGCATTTTGGTGATCTTTTTCCTTTGTGTAGACCAGATCTTTCTGGTGAATAGGCATTTTTGGGAGTAGCGACCATTTTTTCTTAACTTTGTTTTCCATGACGTCTAACCTAGTGGCATCTCAGCTGGTAAATGAGGTAACTATTCAATCTTCCTTCGTGAAAAAAAAAAAAAAAAAAAAAAGAAAAAGT
>VYXH01011222.1:154479-181923 GCA_013397275.1 Burhinus bistriatus | reverse complement strand
AAAAAAAAGGAAATGCTTGTGTGTGGTTTTTGTTTTATTTTTTTGTTGTTTTTTTTTTTTTTTAACCTAAACCACAAAACAACAACCAAACAAACAAATCCTTCCAAGAATGTAATTGCTTTAAATGTTGACTATAAAGTAATTTTACAAATAGTCAGCGTATTGATAATAGCTAAGTTTGCTCTTATTTTATATGATATAAAGTAGGATTTAACAGGTTGGATAATTCTTAACATAGATTTGTATCTTTCGGTCTTCTAGAAAACTCTGCTGAAGCAGATCTGTGGTTGCTGAACAGTTGTACAGTAAAAAATCCTGCTGAGGACCACTTCAGAAACTCAATCAAGTAAGTTGTTTCCCTTAAAAGATACTTAATTATCAATTAATATTGCATGTTTTAATTTGAAAAGTGTTGTCATTTCAATCTAGAAGTAATTTTGGGTTTTAGAGCAAGAATTCTGCTGAGTTTGAGTGTTACAATGCTGAATTCTGTAGAATGGATTTGTAAGGTGCAGTACGTTTTTAATTTTTTTTAATTAGCTATAACTTGCAAGTTATTTAGGAGAACTGCTGACCTATTTAGATAGGGGCTTCTGTATCACTTTTCAAGACAGTGTTGTAACATTCTTCTGAAGAGTTGAATATTTTTTTTTTTCAAAAGTGTGGATTGTTAGACTGTTTCTTTTTTCCTCTACTTAAATTTTACGTAATCAGACCCTTCTAATTAAAAGGGTATCAGGTACATACTTAAAACTAACTATTTCACTATACATTTTCTTAAAAGGTGAACTGATTAGCCTATAATAGAAGTCTTGTGAAGGATGTGTTTTATTTCTCTGTGATATTTTGATGATGTTGAAAAATATAACATGGTAGGGACTTCTGCCTCTGACTTCCCCAGAAGTATGGTTGTGATGAAAGTAACTGGAAAACCTGTACACTTACAGCTGTCACTGCCCAGTATAAATAAATATTGTGGTCTGATTCTTGTAGATTTTACCTTTAGTAAACAAGTGTGGCTATTTACGTGGTTGTTTGTGTAGTGTGGTGCACTGAGGATGGACTGTTTATTGAAATCCGTTATAGTTAGAAAAACATAGTTCTTGGTAAGCAGTTGGCATGCTCAGGAAGGTAGAGAGGAGAGAAAAGCTGGATATAAACTATGTGCTTGCAGTGCTGGAGTTACTAACAGCATCCCAGGGCTGTCACCTGGAACAGAAACCATTTGCCCGCAGTAGGTGGCACAGCAGAAGCTTCCTCCACCCCTCAGAGGGCTTCGCTTCCTGACTGCTGGTGTTGTACTTGGTGATGTTGCCAAAAAAAAAAACCCAACCCTATTCCCAGAATACTTCCAGTTAGTGTGTGTTGGCCAACAGAACTGATGACAAGATCTTTTCCAGTTCAGTTGTGGCCATCTTTCTGTTTTACTAATCCTATGCCAGAATTGATGTGGTATGGTGTGTGTCCTTTAACCAGTAGAATGAAGTTGCTTAGGAAACAGGGTCTAACTGAAAGCAAATGACCAAAAATATTTCTTTGAACTTGATGTTTCTGTTGCTGCTCTATTAATGAGCCTGATGTTATTTGTAGCCTGGGTTTATTCCTCTTTTTCCTTACTTCTCCCCATACTCTTTCTGTTCTGACACATGGATACTCTGGTTGTTCTCCATTTCTTCTCTTTGCTGAGAATCACTCCTTTAGTGTAGCATGCATTGTTCGTTCTCTACTCTCAGATCCTGTTAGTTCCTCGTTATGGAGAAGGGCAACTTTTATTGTTTTTTCTGACCATTTTTTATAATGTTCATTAAATGCAGGGTGCTCTTTCATGGGACTTGGAACTGAAAGATTAAACATTCTCCATCTCAGAAAAGAGCGACTACTACTGTTTTGGGGTTTTACAATAGTGAGGAAGGCTTGTATCTCTAAAGAACACAACTTCTCCCAAATACATCTTAATTTGTTACAGCAACAAACCAAATGCATGAAGTTTGGGTGATACAAAACTAACTGCCATCCTATCCTGTCATAACAGCTTGTTATGGAGATCTTTGTTTTTCTCGGTTGAGCAAAAAATTACACATTTAGTATGTGGATTGTCAAAGCAAACATACATTGAATAGAAAAATTAATACTCAGCACAGTAAGATTCTTCTTTCAAATTAAAAAAAAATCAGGCTGAAAGTGTTATATGGCATTATGAATGTCATGTGGGAGAAATATTTCAGTTTTGTTTATTCTCTGCCCTCTGCAACAGTTTCTGCTATGTAACTTTCCTTCCATATATGACTTTAAAATGCACTGATTCAAACCAGTGGTAGTATGTTCATGCTGGTGGTTGAAGAATGACTGTCTGAGGAGCTGATGCCTCATTAATACCATGCGCCAAAGGATGTGTCAGAACTCAACAAGTCCTGCAGGTTCAACCTTTTTTCATATGATGTTCTTTTAAAAACAAAACGAAACCTCTCCCAAACTCTCTGAACCTTTGCATTGGAAGTGCAGATGTGTATTTAGCTGATACAAGCCAACTAACAGTATAGTCTCTGTGCCTTTTTTTATAGCTTTTAGAAGTAGTCTGCTGCTCTTCAATATCAATAAAGTTGAAGCTGCTGAGCTGTGGTGATGATATGGAGGGCAAACAGTTGCTCAAAGACCATTAGCTTATGGATGGGAATTGAGAGCTTTGCCTGTGCAGATTTTATTCTCAGTTGGGTAATCTTAAAAGAAGATTAAAGGCGGAGCTAGGCAATAGTAATAAAGAATTCCTAGTATAATTACGTAGGTGGAGTTTAAAAAATGATAATTGATATCGTCCCAAAAAAATGAAGGTTAGTTCAAGGAAAAGTAGGCAATAAAGAGAATAAACTAAAGCAGATAACTTCTATCAAGCAATTTATGAAGACTAAGATGACCGTGTAAAGCAAATAGCTAGACAAAGAAAGAGAGTCCCTTGAACAAGTGAAAAGCAAAAGAAGGAAGAAACTAACATTAAGAAGTGAGGCAAAGAACACCACAGAGGAACAGTCCCCATTTGGTATCGGAGGGCTCAGTTCTTCTGTTCTTCTGTTTTAATACTTTGCTGAATATCATAGAATATCACAGAATATGCATTATTTCCAGTCCTAGCTCCCCAGAATTCACAGATGCATATAACCCCATAGCTGAAAACACTTGACATAAAAGATTTGCTAGTAGCTGGTTTTGGCAGGATCCTACCTTAGGACAGGAGGAGCAGGAGATGGTCTGTTGTTTAAATGGCTCCAGTCTGCAGCCATTATGAAACGAGAACATGCGCTTCTGGGAAGAGGGAAGCAAGAGCATGAAGTACAGGGGGGGAGGGAGACAAGGGCACAGGAGCTAGTGTGGTGTATGGTGTTACTTGTGCAGTTGATAAGCAATTGCTTGTCACATTGTATATGTAGAGATGAATGAATTGTGTCCCTTTCTATATCCCTACTAACAGTCTAGTATAGATAGTACTACACACACAGAACCACAGAATGGCTGAGGTTGTTGGGGACCTCTGGAGATTGTCTTGTTCAACCCTGCTCAAAGCAGAGAAAACTAGAGCAGGTGGCTGAGGACTGTGTGTAGGCAGGTGCTGAGTGTCTTCAAGAGACTCCACAAATGCTCTGGGCAACCTTTTCCAGTATTTGACCATCCTTATAGTAAAAAGGTGTTGTCTTAGGTTTAAACTTTGTATCTTGTATTTCAATTTGTTTGTTGCCTTTTGTCCTGTCACTGGACACCACTGTGAAATGCCAGGCTCTGTCATCCCCTCTCTCTCCCATCCTCCTACCATGAGGTGTTTATACACATTGATGGGATTCCCCAGACCCTTCTTTTCTCCAGGCTGAACAGTCCCAGCTCTCTCAGCCTCTGCTCGTATGTTAGATGCTCCAAACCTTTGTGGCCCTTCCCTGGACCCCTTCCAGTTTGTCCGTGTCTCACCTGTACTGGGGAGCCCAGCATTGGACCCAGTGCTCCAGATGTGGCTCTTACCAGGGCTGAGCAGAGGGGAAGGATCACCTCCTTCCATCTGCTGGTGATGCAATGTCTAATGCAGCCCAGGAGGTTGTTGTTGGTCTTTGTCGCAAGGGCTCATTGCTGGCTAGTGGTCAACATGGTGTCCACCAGGACTCCCAGTGCCTTTCCTGCCAAGCTGCTTTCCAGCTGGTCAGGCCCAGCCTATCCTGGTGCATGGAGCTATTCCTCCTCAGAGGCGGGATTTGGCACTATCTATTTCTTGATCTTCATGAGGTTTACAAGTTACATTAGTTTAAGAAAATCTCATTTTCACTAAAACCGATATTAAAATTAAGTCTAAAGCAAATAATTCATTTGAGTTAACTCAGTGTTCATTGTGAGTGATCTAGTTGTCCTCCTAAAGATGTGACTATTCTTGCGTATGTTGTGTAGGCTTTTAGAAATACATTCCTGCAGTGAATTTCTCTTCTGAAAGAAAAATAAGCACTTTAGTTCTATCAGAGGCTTGTATTTTGGTCCATCATAGATATACCTATTGTGCCTTAGTAAAGTAGTTGCTGGGCATTCCTGGGGATTAGCAGCTTTTGGAAAGATCCAGGAGTGCTGAATCCCTCTGATTTTTATTCCCCCCACCCCAGTGGTATTGAACTCTTGCTCTACCCTGGCCTGGTCTTACAGTCTCAAGTACCTGTGAATGGCTGCAATAGCAGATAGGGTATGAGTTTATTGGTCCTTGATCTTCTGGTTTTTAATTGGCCTGAATACACTGATTTAAGCAGAAGGATTTTTGAATTTTAAGTTACAGTTCAGAAAACCCTGATAAATCTAAAGCACAACGATTGGTATCTTTGCTGTACTATTTATACAGAAAGTGCCCTGGAAAACACGTTGTTCAAGGTGTCATGTTGAACAGAACGACTGTGATGCTTTTAAAGCCTGTAATGAAATAGTACCTCAAATACAGTTTTGTGGAACCAAGTGCACTGAGGTGGGTCAGATTCAAGGACCTCTACCTTACCTGGACGTAGCTTTTTATCTGCAACCACAACTGGTTCTGTCAGTGCTCGGGTTTTTTTTATCCTGTAGCTCAGTTAATCAGAAGTTAAAGGTATTTCATGAAATGGGATATGTTTTCCCTTTCACGTTGTTTCTTTTTATAGTGGCAGATGCTTTCTTTCCGCAGTTACTACTCAGATACAATATGGCAAGATTGCTTTGGAGAATGCATTCCTGCACTAAAGGCAGCAAAGTGCTTGGGATACTTCCTTGAGAGAGTTTGTCCTTGTAGGATGGCCATGCCTTAAGCTCCTCACCCTGCCCTGTGATCTGAGCTGCCTTTACCCTCAAGATGGACAGAGCTAGGATATTACTCTGTTTTGAAGTCCTGTAGGAGAGTGTGTAATAACATTAAAGTGACTTCAAAACCATCTTAAATACTTGCTTATAACATTTTGTGAAGTCGACTTTATTTTGTTTTGGAATTCAGAATTTAAAAATACTGTTTTAATACAATCTACATCTAAGTCAATTGTATCCTCTTTTTCCTGATAATGTTTGCGTCTGCTATTTTTGCTCTGGACCTGATCTTCTGTCAGTGTAACCAACTCATATGAGTTAAGTGTCTATGTCTATAGGTGTCTTACAAATAAGCAGTACAAATACTAAAGAATGAGTAAAATATCATTAATATCCTTCCAGAAGATGTTACCTTTTTTTTTTTTTTTTTTCAGGATGTTGGGTAGTTCTGTGATGGTTCGCTTTAGGGGATCTCTCCTTAGTCTGTTTTTTTCCAATGGCAGAATGTCATTGACTAGCGTTTTCTGCTATCATTTATTCTATTTAAGAACAGCTTGCCTAAAACTTGGCTGTTAGCAGCAGCAAGAATAAGCATTCAATAAGCAGCTAACCTAAACTTCTGAAACCACAGGGAATCTACTAAGGCTTTTTGAAGAGAATTAAGCATGAAAGCGTATTCTAGCAGAGCTTGCTTCCTTTAAAATAAATAAATAAAGTCACTTTTTTCTTTGGTCTCATGCTTCACTGATCTGCATGTGGCCTGATACTCTTTTTTTGACTGTTACATCTTGGATATGTAAACCACTTTTCCTAATGACCTCTGAAAATTCAGAGACTGTTGTGTGTTTCTAGCTAACCATCTTCCCCCTTGCTTGATCCTTTCCTGAGTGCTGTTAGAAGTCATTTGTGCGTTCAGGGACTTTGGCTTTTCCTAAGGAGTTCTCTTGCTGGTTAAAGTATTATGGATAGGAATGGTGGGGGGCTATCTTATTGAAACAGCCAGAATGATGCCATTTGGGAAGTATGATGTGGTTATGCTGTTGAGGTGTTCATGGCTTGTCTCATGGTATGGAGTAAGTTTGACCACTATAATAATCTTCATTATTGAATATAATATATATAATTAATATATAGCATTAACATATATTCTCTTATGTCTATGTTACTGCATTCACTTGAAGGAATGCTCTGGTGTGTATTCAACCCTTTTCTTTGTGATAGCTATGAGTTGTGACAGAAGTGTGAGGGTTTTTAGCACTGAAGTAGCGCTGTGTGGCTTCCAGTCCTCTCCTTGCTTCGGCTTTCACCAGTTCATGAGTAAACATTATGTGTGGGATCTCACTTTTGTGCTAGAAGGAGCACCAAAACCTGCAGAATTTAGTGAAATGCTAGTTTAACAGCACTTTGATCTTAGACCATGCAAATTGTTTAAGACTCTCGGGACCAAGTGGACTAATTTGAAGAGTAAAAGGCAGGAGTACCTCTGGCTGCTTCAGAATTTCTGTTCGCTGAATGTAATTGTGTTGATGTTAAGTATAGAAGGAGGTTATTCTTTAAGAAACAGAATCATAAAATCATAGAATTGCTGAGGTTGGAAGGTACCTTTAAGATCATCGAGTCCAACCATCGACCTAACACTGCCAAAACCACCACTAAACCATGTCCCTAAGCACCACGTCTACCCATCTTTTAAATACCTCCAGGGATGGCAATTCCACCACTTCCCTGGGCAGCCTGTTCCAACGTTTGATAGCCCTTTCAGTGAAGAAATTTTTCCTAATATCCAATCTAAACCTTCCCTGGTGTAACCCGAGGCCATTTCCTGTTCTCCTATCACTTGTGGCTTGGGAGAAGAGACCAACCCCCACCTCGCTACAGCCTCCTTTCAGGTAGTGGTAGAGAGCGATAAAGTCTCCCCTCAGCCTCCTTTTTTCCAGACCAAACAAGCCCAGTTCCCTCAGCCGCTTTCTCCTAAGACTTGTGCTCTAGACCCTTCACCAGCTTTGTTGCCCTTCTTTGGACACGTGTCAGCACCTCAATGTCTTTCTTGTAGTGAGGGGCCCAAAACTGAACACAGAATTCGTGGTGCGGCCTCACCAGTGCCGAGTACAGGGGGACAATCACTTCCCTAAATACATTGTGCAAATCAAGCAAAAAACCAAAATCCCACTTTCGAAGTGAAATAAAGTGTTACCAATTTCTTTAAAGCAGCTTTAAGCCTTTTACTTTTATTTATACATTCCCAGTGTAAAAGTAGACTGCGATTAACACTTGTTTATACAGGAAAGTTTAAGCTGTGAAGTACCTCTGGAAGAGGAAACGTAAGTATTTCAAAGCTATTTATTTTATAGATCCTGTTAGCATAAGAAGATCACTTCCACTGCATTTGAGATGAGTGTCATGGCCTTACATTTTATTGCATTTTATTGTCATAGCCTTGCACTTATTGCATTTTATAGAAGTCACATGTTGCCATGACTTTCAGTGTTTGTGTCAGCCTACTTAAGGTAACAGGACAGCTCTAAAAACTGTAGCTAGGAGTACTGCTATTTTCCGCTGCTCTTGTGTTGAAGAAATCTGGGGAAGAACTGGATTGTCTGAAGTAAAAATATCTGTGGAACAAGCTTCATTGGGTGGGAGGAAACTTGGCACTTGATGGTTTTGGTTTTCCTTTAAGAGAAGATGCCAATAATAATCTTTCTTGCTTAGATCCCCTGAATTAGTGCAGATAACATTGATGAAAATCTATCATTTTGCCATGATGAAAGGCTCACACGCTCACAGATTAAGGAAATGCTTGTATTCAAGATACATGCTGTATTTCCTGTGCAAGAGAAACATCTTCCCCAGATAACTAAGTTTTAAATGGAGGCTATAAGTCTATTAACTGCAATTTTAAATCACAGTGCTTTTCTAAAAACAACTGGTGAAGCTTTTGTGACTGTTGTACTCTGGCTGGATTGGGGTGGGTTTATGCACAATGCTTACATTTTTACAGTCATGGGAGATCTGTAGAGATCTCACCAATCGCACACCATTAACCAAAATTAGTTTTAAAATTAGTTTTGTAGCATAATGTAGCTCATTCTGTTTAATAAATAAATAATTTTTTTTAGATAGCACTCTAATCTTTGATATAAAGTGTACAAATTAACTAGTTGCAAACACTGAATACTTCTCTTGCATTCAACGGTTGATTTTTTTTTTGAGGTTCAGCATTTTTTCTGACAAAAATTTCTAGAAGGAAGAGTTTTCTACTTCAGCATTTGAGATTTCTGTTTTCCGATGGCTGTGCTCATCCGCGTTACAAAACACTTCAATTTTATTTTTATGTTCATTTTGTTAGTTAATGTTTCTCAGCTTGAGCAATATGAATTAATAGTTCGTTAAGCTTTACCATGGAGCATAGCATTGTGCTCTCTGGCTCACAAATGCTGCAAAATGATTTTATATGCTTAGAACAAAAATTTTATTGAACTGGAAATCTTCATTTAAAAACTTATCGATCGGGTAAGATTTTTCTTTTTTTTAAAAAAAAAACTTACTGAATATTGCCATCCGTGCTTTTATTGTCTCAGGTTGATGGAAAACATAGCTGTTGAAGGATTCTGTGATATAAATGATGTTTGTTAGTGGAAGGCTTTTTGCTGCATTTGAGTGCATTCCTTTTCTTGCACACAGCTCTGCCGTAAAAGAGCATGTTAAAAGCTGTTTGACATGAAGTTATAAAATGCAGAGGAAAAGCAGACCATATAGAACGGAGTGTTTTCCGTTGTAGTGTGATTAGAAGGTAAAAAGATTATGGACTGCTTGTGATTACATATGTTACATGGCCGCATTTTGCAAAGGAGATTTGCAAAAGCCTGGGTTATAAACTTGTGTGTGCTTTAGTTTAACATTTCACAAGGTTAAAAAAAGAAAAAGTACAGGGCCTGTTAAAGCCAACTTTTAAGCACTGTTCTGGAAATCTTTTTGTCTTTACCATGAACACATTTGGGACTATTTTAAGTACTCAATGATATTGGTGCTTTTAGAGGTTAGATAGCGCAGCGGCCTTAGTTCTATGCTGCTTATTAAACCTCAATTGCTTTAGGGGTCTAATTAGCTTTTAGTACTCTTTAAGCCTTGAGCCAGATCATTAGGGACTGAGGTGTATTTTATTGCCATTTTAAAGAAGAAAAGTATTACCAGGGCATGAGAGGCCAACTCTGTTTCATGACTTCATGTATCTATGTTTGAACTTTCTGATTAGGCTGTAGCTACAGGTCCCCAGCTATGTAGGCTCCTGGAGCACTGGTGCGTTACAAGCGGTGTTTACAGACATTGAACATCAGTATAGTTCATCATTAAATATACAAGATACACTTTTCTTTGCAAACTAATGCAAATCTATTACATTCCAGTGATATGGGTAGACAAGGAAGGCTTCTGATTTGGAAAGTACGGCTCCCTGGGTAGTTTACAGAGTCAAACTTCCACCTTTCCCCATCATCAACCAGAATGGGCACATAACTATACTCGGTCTTTTTTCAGCATTTTAGAACAAGAACTTGCATGCATGTATAACCATCTGAAACCTGTTTGAAGAAAATGAGCAACACTTAAAAGGGGATCTAATTCTCTTTAGACTGCATTGCTGATGTTGTCTTTAGTTGAAAGACAAAACAGTTGTTCTTCCCCCTCCTCTCAAACTTGGTCAAATTGCATAATTCTAGGAAACCTCTGCAACCAAACAGATTCAATAAAATGAGCAAAACTAAGTGTCAGCCTTTCTCAGTGTTTCTCATGCTGTTCTGCCATATGCCTGCTTTGGGGATGTGACCTTCCTGTTGGGCTCTTAGTGCTGGCTGCCCCCTCTTTGCCCACACCAGGGCCAGATACAAGGGAAGTGGTCAGGAAGATGGAGGCACCGTTTTGGGCTAGAAGTCTCAGGTTTGTTTTGTTACTTCATCAGAGGCTTTGAAGAAGACACTTTTTGAGGGATGGGAGAAATTTGAACAAAACTATGCTTGGTCTTGCATTATGGGTGTTTGCATGAAAAGCATGTGAAAACCGATTTGAAAATGTCTCGCCTGTTTTAGCAGAATGAGGACAATGATTTCTTTTCACCAAAGGAGGCTTCATTCTGAAACACTAGTGCTAAATTTCTAGCACATTGGTTAAAGTTCCTTCCTTGATTAAACTTACAGTTCAGATTAGCAGGTTAACCTCTAGTTTGTCCTTCCTAATCAGTGTTTTCTGTTTGTTTGCAGTTCGAAAAACAGACTACTAAATAAAAATTTGAAAAAATCTAGTTTGTGTTATAGTGTAGAATAGAATAAAATCTGCCTCTGTGTAGATGAATTTAAGGAATGTGAATGGTGGAATGGGATTAGAATACTAACACTTTGTAAATCAGCGTGGCTGAAGGTGGAAAGTGCTCCTGCTGACTTTGCTAATGCAAAGAAAGCTGGTGATGGTTCATTCAGAGCTTGTGGTTCATACAGTGGTGAGATAGCAGAGGACTACTGGAAATGGAAGCAGTCTGAGACATTGTAGTTTGCTTTTTTATGACTTCAGACAGTAGGCTAGGTCTACTTTCTTTTCCTTGGAAAAATATCTGTGACTTATCCAAGCAGACAGTGACCAGTAGTGGACTACTTTAGCTGAACATTCTGGATTGCATTTAATTTGGTGGTGTGTCATTGGGGTTCTTGCTACCTCTGCCACCTGACATTCATCTCCCTTCTGTTGAGGGATTTGTTTTTTCTTTCTCATGGGAAGTAACTGAATTAATTGCTCCAGCACTAAAAAGTGCGCAAGAGATAGCTTAGATTTGCTTCAAATACGTAATAGCATTACTGAGAGAAGACATAATATTAATTGAGGTCCATGGAAATGATGTGGGACAGGATCAGGACAGAGCTCTGATTGGTTTGGTTTGGTTTGCTCTACTCTGACAGTATAGTCATAAGAGGTGGAAAAGGCTTTGGCATGTTTTGGTGGGTGTGTTTTGGGGGGGTTTTTTGTTGTTTTTTTTTTTTTTTTCCTTGCTTTTCAGAGTGTGTACCTAGTAGATCAGAATATTTTCAATAAGGTGCTGAAGAAGAGAACAGCAAATAGATTCTGCTTCACTTTTAAGAAGGATTATTGGTTCCAGCACGGCTAACTTTTTACTTTCCAGTGGGACAGGTGTTGGGCTAAGGTGAAAATAAAACTTTCCAAACTAAGTGATCACTGCTGTTTTAAAACATTCATTATGAAAGTCCCAGTAAGAAGTGGAGATGGGGAGTTCCCTTTAAGATGGGGAAAAACAGAGATCTCTTGCCCACATGTATATTAAAAAAAGAAAGTGTGTGATGAATATTAGAGAAATAAAAGGTGTGGTGCTTGTTAGCTGGTTTTAAAATGGGTTATACGAGCTTTACAGAATCAATGTTTTGCATATTGTATGACCCCCTGTGTTAACAGGTGTTTCGTTTTACCATTTCAAGGCAGATGAACTGAGCAGGAAAGGTTAACGTCTTGAGTGCTGGAAGCAGGTGGTTGATAGCTTTGAATACCTAATTAGGGCATGTTGGCTGTTTTCCTAGCAGGCCTGACTTTTCCTAGGGAGGGAGCACAGGAAAGCATGCAGAATCTTGCTGTAGCAGGATTAATGCAGAAGTCAATATGGTCTAAACTTGTCCTTACTGACAGGTGTGGCGTGCATTTGTTTTCAGTTCAAAAGACCATCTACTAATACTTAATGTGTATTTGTCCTAAAACAGAAACTGCTTGCTTGTCTGGGTGAGCTTGAGTGGAAAAAGCATCCTCTTTCATACTTCTGAAAGGGTGTCATTACGTGGTTGTGTTAGAAGCTAACTCAGGAAGGGCAAAAATAATACTGTTTTTTTTCTGTTTTGTCTGTATTCAACAAAACTCTTGCTTTTTACACTCAGCTTTGTTGTAATTTGTGACTCTGTCTAATGCACATCTATAAAGGTGGTATACTGAGATGTTATTTTGGCGTATTTAGTCAAGGCAAGTTGGGATATTGCCAATGCAATACAGCAGTTCCCATTTGGCGTTGAATAGCTCTGCTGCTATCTTGACCCCTGGTGCACAGCTCTTATGTGAGGGACAAGAACATGGGCAACTATTTCTTTTGAATTTAACTTTTTAGCCAACATTTCATCTGACTTGTGAACTTTTTTTTATTTTCATGAAGAAACAGCTGAAGCACAGGCCAACAGCAAGAAACAGTTGACCACAGAAGTGTTTAACTCCAAGTATGTGTTTGAATTTGAAACTTCCCTAAGATATAACATCTGATAACTGCTTTTAACAGGATAAATAATCAACTTCTTCATGTATTGGTTTTACAGCCCACAGCACAATGGAAACTGACCTTCGTTAGTGCCTCCAGCTACCAACATAACACAAATACTAACCAACAAACTGTATACACATTTGCTCCAAATAGGAAAAAGCCTATTGTTTTTCTTGGGTGTATTGTAGTTTATTAGCATGATTTCAAGGGAGATTTAGTACTGAAGATGCAGAGGCTCATTTTTTACAAAAGGACAATGTCAAATAAAATTATCTAAAATATAGCAAAACTCATTGTAGAAGCAGTTTGTGAATACCTCTTATCATAGTGGGTAGCATGGATTTTTCTCATAAAAATTAAATATGCCTCCAGTTTTTATTTTTGTCTTTGCTTGTGGAGTTTTTCATGAAAAGAATACCCTTAAAGTAGCTTGTTTCTGTGGTAGTCTTCTGGTTTGCTTGCAGTTACCTTATGCCAGGCATCAAATATATTGCATATTTTTGTCTGTGGAGCTGTTGGTTATGATACCTGTAACTCAAAAAAAAATGAAGGAGAGTCACAAATGTTATTTAGAGTCAGAAAAGATTCAACCATGGATGTTTCCTAAGTACAATGAAAACTTCTGTTTCACATCATTCCAGAAAACAATTACCATGTTTAACCTGAAACCTGAACACAGGTTGTATAACTTCTTATACAAGGACAGCAGCAGAAAATGGGGTTTTTATTTCAGGTTATCCTTAGTTTCAGATGCTTCCACTGTGAGCTTTAATATCTGAACTTGAAATTATACTTCCTGAGATTTCCTGCTTTTGCATTTTATTTCTTGCTGTTAGCAGGTGGTCTGTTGTTTAGCTGGGGTTTGACATATTTGCTAGCTTAGTTACATGAACCGTGTTGGGCTTAACCGGCAAAGACATTTGATACACGAAGTTCTTTCAAGATAAGAGACCATAAAATTTAAGGACTTGTGAAATGCAAATTATAATTGCTGAACTTTTACATGGGAAGGGGAAGCTATGGTTATTTTGTTTCTAAACACATAAAGTTATATGGCCTCTTTTAGTCCTGTTGCATGTAATTTCATTCGTGGCCTGTGAATTTGACTGTATATGTATGCATGCATGTAACATACCTATACTCAAACATTCTAGAAAATAGGTTAATATGTGCTTTTGCACAGGCTTTGTTTTGACCTTACTTCTGTGGTTCAGCAGAGCTTCTTCTGATTTAGTCCTGAACTAATGTCAATCTAATGTATTGGTAAACCTGGAGCTTCCGAATGTGATAACTTTGTAGGGTTCGCCATTTATTGCCGTGCTGAAATTTGTCTTTTGAAATGTGGATAAATGCAGTCTCAGTTTGGACTGTGTATAATGATGTGAGTTGGTGTGCTCGTTGCTAATGCACGAATATGGGCAGCCATTCAGGACAAGCCCAATTCACCTTGCAGGTGGTGGTGTGGAATGCTTGGTTTTCTTACTGTGTTTGGTAATTCATGAACATCCCTTGAAACGGAGCTTGGATTGAGGGGCTGAGGGGAAAAATCAGCATCATTTCTAACCATTATTGCAATGGGAAAAGATTCCTTGTGTTTGCTATAGAAATAGTATACAGTGATGAAGGTAGCAGCTCCCCAACATAACTTTGATACAGATCTCTTAAAGATCCAGAGGACTAGAAGATGACACTGCTGATGGTCCCGGCCTATTGTAGACATTAAGAAAGAAACCCCCAAATTTGTCAGTCTTTTGTGTAATGATGTTAACATGTCTAATTTTTTTATAATGTAGATATTGAAATGGCAGCTCAGTTCTCACTGGCTTTATTCCTTTGTGTTCCACTGACAGCTCATGAGGAAGAGGATTATTTGCTTTGTATTTGAAATATATTGGTTTTCAGTGTTAATGGCATAATATGAATTAAATCAGTGTTAAAATATCTCTTGAGCAACATGTTTTTTAAGTCAACAGTTCATAGTTTTTACAGCAAGTGGTGCATGCTCTTTAGTTTGTGGTTTCCATTTCTGTTTCACAAAAGATACCAGTTAAACATGTTTGTTGCAAAATTTTTAAGTTAAGCTGTTGTGAAATGCTACTCAACATTTTACGATTATTGGAGGAAGAACATTTAATTAAAATAAGCCAGGTATTGCTCAGTCTGTTGTTGTCATTCTTTACTGATGCAGTGTGCCTTGCTTGAATTTCTTATGCCTATTGCTCAGAAACCACATGCTAAGATGACATTGTCACATTCTAAGAAAATTGTCAGGGAGTATGTTTTTATTGAGTAGATGGGCTGGAACTGACTTCTCTAACATCCTCAATTATATTACTTACACAATGAGGTTTTCAGCTGGAGTCCATTGTTTGGTGCACTATTTCCATGTGAAGAGAGGAAAACAGATTGAGTTGCCCCATTTTTCTTCTCTTTCTCCTGCTCCCTGCTGGAAATGTCCTGGTGGCACAGCTGCCACCAGCTTCATGCCCTACCAAAGATGCAGTGTTGTCTTGTGGCTTCAGGAGCAAATGGGAGGTGGCAGGATAGAGGATACAGCTTCATTTTGTCTTAAAACATGCTTCAAGTAGTTTTAGTTGTCGCTGATGTTACATGTCCCTTTCCTGCCTATGTCTTCCCCTGTAGGGACAAGCTGTTGAAGTAGCACAGCATTGATGCTCTTTTGTTGATCTTTGCCAGCTGTCATGAAGATTTGGGGTACCCAGATATTTGAAATAGAATTTGGAAATTAGTACTGCAGTGTGCAAGGGTTTTGTTTACGTCTCCAGTGCTGATTTTGAATGCTCCTCTCTCTATTTTTCCTTTGTTTCTAATTTTAACATGGGAGAGACAAACCTTCTCAGTATGACAATTTTTTTCCTATTTTGCCCAACTTGAATGATGAGAAGCTTCTACTATGTTTTAATGAGGTTACCTTTTTCTCAGCATTGAGATCTGAAGTTACACAGTAGGATGTTTTGTTACTGACCCACAGTAAATTTGTTGGGTTGTTTTTCTTTGGTTGCCTTTATTTTTTTATAAGGAATCTTATCTATTGCAATGATGTGGAGACACTGAGCCATTGACCCAACTAGTAAGCCATCTTGGTACTCAACTGCACAAGGATTCAGTTTCCATTTTTCTGCGAGGATAAGCAGTATAGTGCTTGTTTTTCCTTTTAAAGACTGTGTTCGTTCACTTTGCACTGTGGGAATACGCATGCTGCCTTAAGATGTTAAAACCCTCAACTTATCCATGGACTGGAGCCTGTATGCGTAAGAATTCCAAACTTATGTTTGTAGAAGGAAAAATATAGATTGATATGTGAATGCATACGGAAGAGGGGCATGGCTAGCCAATATTACAAACCAATCCGTTAGAGTTGTAGCGTGTTTCTCTTGTTTGCTTTTAAGAGATAGGACGGTTTGCTTCTGGATTGGAACCTGAAACCCAAGTTGAGGATATTTGCAGAATGTCTTATTAGATGAGTAATTCCACTTTATCTGGGACTAATGCACTGGACCCTCTGCAGGAATTAATGGTGTTGTATTGTAGCAATAGTGCAGCAAAACTTGATGAAAGACCTCATGGGGAAAATTATTAGATTTTGAAAAAACTCATACAGTTTCATAGCTGCATACTTACAAGCAATAAGGCATGTCCATGTGTTGTGTCCAGCATCAGGTGCTGTGACATACGTGTTGCAGTGGTCGTATTCATGGGGTGACAAGAGGCACACATCCTTCATTCTTAGGCTAGCTTTTGATGTTCATAGCAGTTGTAACATTTTTATTACAAATCTCAGCAACAGACTGGAGTAAAAAGATACTTGACTAAGAATGGGTGTGATTTAATGTTATTTTGTTTTCCGTTATCACATTTGAAACTTGCATGTTTAACTCCTTTAAATATGAATTTTGTGAGTTAAATAGACATTTTGTATAATATAGGCTGCTGCTGAGGTAGAAAAAATTCATCAAATAGAAATCAATTAATTCACTGTGGTTACCTATTCAGGAACCTTGTTGTTATTTGTGCAATATCTCCATTTTTGAAATTTGCTGTGATTGATGCACCAAGTTCCTGGGACTGAGGCGAGATAAGAGAGTTTTCTTTCCATTGAGTTGGTACTGACTGAAGGCATGTCTTTTGCAAACACACTGCTCAGATCAGAGCTCTGTATATCACTTGCAACTTTTTGAAGAGTCAGTAGAAGGTTACATTCTGTCTTCCCTGTCATCCTGCTTACCTTTAATGACAGGCTACTGCTACTGCTATGAGATGAATTTCAGAATAACAATCTGGTATTTTTTTATTCTTTTGAAAAATGTCAACAAGCAAAACTTGTTATTTTTGTTTGGGAGTAATGAGTAATGCCTTCAATCAAATCCCGTTGGGTTTGCCTCTGAGGCATGTGGTGTTAAACTTCATTTTCCATCTTCTCCATGTAACACTTAAAAACCCAGGGAAAAGAAGTAAGTTTTACCTTTATTTTTGTTGGAATTAGGAAGTTGAGTTGCCTATTTTTACTTGAAATATTGTATCTGCTGAAAACTTCCATAGTGCCAACATTAAAGGCACCTCTGTGACTTCTATGAGGTCCCATGCTGATACGGGGTCAGTAGGTGGTATCTCCTCTCTTGCCGAGGCATGGTTTTAAGCATCTATCCTATTTTTCTAAGCTCTGGTTCCAATCAATATCAGCAGGGCTATTTTCTAGGATGTCCCTGCATGTGGGGGGCAAAAAAAAGTATTATTAACTGGGGTTGGCAAACTTGAGTACAGCAGCAGTGAGGATGAGCGTGCTTGTGTTTGTACATCACAGTAACTGTTGAAGAACTTGGAGACAGCTATGGAAATAAAGCAGCTATCTTCAGTTAAAACAGCTCTCCCTGCCCACAGATGAACGGCTCCACTTCTGCTTCTGGACCTCTTCCTGAGCTGTTTTACAAGGCCATGCTCTCTGTCATCCTGTCCTTATGATTGAAAAGAGAGCTGAGAACATCTGAAGTTAGATGATACGCATTATTAAATACCCTAACATCGTTTCTAATACTTTTTTTTCCTAAGATTCCCAAGGCTTTACAAGGTGAATGCCTGAGTATTAGGAAGGCTTAAGTTAAATCTGAATTGTAGGGAATTTGTATCAAAGATGGAAAACAAGAGAATACTCTAAAACAGCATAGGACCATTGCTTTCTCTACTGTGTTTAAATAAAGTGCTTTAATTAAGTTTCCGAAACTGTTTAAATGTTTCTTTAAAATTAACTTAAAGCAAACATGTTTCTTTGTAGTTTTTGATAGTTGATATAATTATGTTAAATTATTTTGTGTATTAGCATCCATGCAGGTTAAGAAATTAAATAAGTACAACTGGAACATACAAGCGGGGATCTTTATCAGTCATTCCTAAGGTCTCTTGTCTGTTTTCCTTATCTGAGTTAGTTATGTTCTGAGCAATCCCCCATAGCCAGGCAACTGCTAACACAAATAGTCCTCCTTCATCGTGATCTACATCAGCCACCTATAGCACAATTCTAGGTACTACTGGACTTTGTGGTTTATCCAAATTCTCTGTTGCTATTGCATGCGGAGAAAGTGGTAGTTCTTCATGTAGTTTTAACTAGCCTCGTTTAGTCATCCCTTTACTCTGCAAATAAGCACAGGCTGGTTGTGATGATCTGTACGTTTGTAATGTCCATAGCTGTCTGTGGAGATGTACAGCATTTAGCAGTTGAAAACAAAACCAAAACCAAACAAATAACCAAACAGCAAGCCAACCACTCCTTCTTCTGGACCTGTAGTATGGCAATCAAAATAAATCCTGCTACATCAAGTGCTGGAGCTTTGTATATTACTTAAAAATGTTTTTTAGGTACATATATGAAATATATATATACTTGTGTGTGTGTATATATCTCAAGGTTCCTGATTATGTGCTAGCTTTATATCACCTGAGGATGTCGTTAGATGTCTTTTTGAGAGCAAAATGTTACTTTCTTTATGAAAAGTGGTACCATTGGGAAGGATCAAGGAATTAAATTCTTAAGCAAAGTGGTCACATCTGTCCTTCTCTCCCGCTTCCTTATGAATCTGGAGCGAGCTTTATTCCAGGAGAGTTAACGGGATTGTAACTCTGGCTGTAGCCAGTGTGAAATATAATGTATTATCTTGAATGTGGTCTTCCCCGGCTGTAACGAGTCTTTAGTGACAAGACAATTAAAGTAACTTCCCATTTTGCCTTCCAGACTTACCTGGTGACCTTACAAAACGAGGTATCAGGGTGATCAGAGCCACAGCATTACGAAGCATGGGTAGCTTTGTCAGTGGTTACGATAATCACTTTATGGCAATTTCCAGAGGAAGTCATGCATGAGTCATAAATTACAGATTAGTTTAATACTTGAAATATTTTCCCATAAACATATGCATGATTTCTGTTGTTAGGGGTTACCATATTGGGAGACACTATTAAATTTGCATCCTTGCTTAACTCTCAGTTGAAAATACATTCAAAATATGGACAGGAAGGAATACTGATAAGGTGTATACAAAGTCCAGTGGGAAGTACTACAACCATGGCCTAATGCTGAATTGAAGTTGTTACTCTGTGTTGATCTAATCTTTGATATTATTAATGTTTGAAAACCACTAATGAAATTTCTTGACATTGAACTGCCTCCATCCTGTTTGCTCACTTTGAAAAGAAATCCCAAATATCTCACAGATGTTTCTTTGTAAAGACTGGAAGACAGACGTTGAAAAATCCCCATTCAGAGAGGCCTGCGAAGTTTGATACAAGCTTATTTCCTGATGTAAAGTGATCTCAGGGTGTAAATCGCTGATTTATTTAACGATTTTGTTTCCAGAGTTTGGAACTTAACTCTGATCTCAAGGTAAAATTTCCTCAAAAGGTGCAAACTTAACAAACCATCTGCTCCTTAACTCTTAAGTTGCCATGGCTATTAGAAATTCGGAAACATTGGCAAAACCAATCTGAACTGTCTTGTCAAATTAAAAGCAGAAATTATTTCTGGTTTGTAGAAGGCGAAGCAAGCACCCTCGTTTATCAGTGTGATAGGTGATAGATGTCAAATGATCCCAGGGAACGGATTTATGTGGGATATGTTGGGTCTCTTGTGTCTGCAAAATTCTTTTATTTTATGTAAAAAGCAGCTATGAAACATGTATTTTAAAAGAAATACTAAGGAGACTGTGATAGTATCTTCTGTGCCAGTAATTATTTTGGAAAGTATCAGATTGTCTTTCAAAACTTCTCTCCCTTTTGTTAGAAATGGTAAAATTTTTTGGCAAATTTTTTCATGTGCGGTGGGCTTAGGAGGGCAGACTTCTGCTTTACATGAAATATGGTGAATCTGTAAATCTCTATGCGTTTTTTTTGAGGACTGTTTTCTTCATTCAAACAGATGATGGATATCAGACTAAGAACCAATTCCTAACCTTGATATATCAGTAAAAGTTATTTTTTTTTATTTAAGCATGTAATCACAAATGCGTCTAATTGGGAACAGGTGATTTTTCTTGTAACTGTTCCCACAAAATATGTTCAGAGGCAAGTTTTTACCAGTAAACAATCTCTAGCTAAATATTTAACAGATTTAAAAAAAAAAAATAAAAGAAGTCAAGTGTGGATAAACATTTTAATAAAAATGTTTCTTTTCTATTTGTATTTCATGCCTTCTGTTGTGTCATAGGAGAGCTATTTAAGCAATACAAAAGCCAGCATGTAAAAATACATAAAAACAAGAGAGTAAATTTGAAATAGGAATGTTAATGGCTGCTTTGTTAGATACAGAATGATTGAGGGAGGGAAGAAAAAAACAAACCAAAGTAATTTTGTTTTGCTCTTGAAGAGTTTTACTGTAACATGGCTATTTTGCCTGGAGTCTGTTGAACTGATGGTTTCAGTCAAATTGTTAGCCCCCAGCTAACATCAAAAACATCTCTGATGGTTTTAGATGTCACTGCTTCTGTACTGGATGTTATTGCACCTACAGCAGAATTCGCACTCAAAAATCCATATTAAATTTCCTTAAAGTTTTCTTCAATTCTTTTAAGCAATTCTTTAGTCTTCCATATAACCCAGTAAAATAAAGGAAACAAAAGTTTGGAGAGTGAAGGACTAAGGTCACTTGGTAGGCTTCATAACTTGAGTTCTGCTTGTCTTTTAATTTTAAACCTAAAGGTTTGGTCTGTAACCGTCTCTGCACAGCCTTCACTCTGTGTCACTGATGTATCACTCTCTCTCATGGATCTACGTGTATAGCTGTAAAGAGTATTACTGAATTTGCAAAATCAAACGCTCAGAAGTAAAGATCAAAATGAAGAACACCTATGCAGCTTCCCCCCTCCCCCCCGATGACAGTTCTTATTTAATGATTACATGCTAGGTTTTCTTGAAGCTTACTGGCATATTCAGTAATGGGACACAGTTTCATTGTGTGTTCTGAGGTGCCCTTTACTGGTTTTTAATACTTTTTAAAACTTGCAAACTTCTGTCAGAGGGCAGGATTTTTAATTTCTTTACGATTTTTCTGCACTTCCCATCACTGTGTTATGCAAGTGCTTTACACAAATGGATGGATTTATTTTCACAGTATTCTTTGTGGTCAGAGCTTCATGGTATTCCTTTTTTCTCAGTGTGCTGGAGACTTAGTGAGTGGTACCAGGGTCAAATGTATCCCTGAGTTTGGTCATCTAACATGTGGCTCTCAAAGGGTGTGGCTGCGACCTTCCATGCCCAGTACCTCTTGGTGATAGCTGCTTCTGCAAATCTGGCGGGCACCGTGAGGGCAGAGTGTTCCCAAAGACAGACAGAGACAATTTAGAAGTAGAAATTAATTCTGGAAAAGAAACATCCTTCAAAAGTAGATTGTGGGTAGGTTTGTGGTTCTGGGGTGGTTTTTTTGTTATTGGGGATTTTTTTGAGGATAATCAGATATCTTCACTGGAAGACCATGTTTTCTCTTTCTGGAGTCCACTAAATCATGTAATACCTAACTTCTGCCATGAGTGTTAGAAAGGTCCTAAAAATGACAGTTGCCCTCATTACACAAACAGAGGAAACCCCACCTGTCCAACACTGGATGGGATGGGATTCCTGGGGAAATGTATGAGGCGGTATAATTCTGCTGGAAGCACACTGTGAGCAGACTGTAAAGGAGAATTACTGATGTGTAGGGGCAACCTCACCTCTGGCATTTTTACATTTTGAGGGTTTTACTTTGCAACCTAAATAATGTGTTTTGACCACAGTTTTATGTGCATCATTTTCTAGGTTAGAAAGCAAACCAACAGCAAGTTGTTAAATGACACTGCACTCTCTGCATCCCTCTGACCTCTTTCCCAGCTTGCTAAGCCAGTTGCTATTTCCCCCAATGCCCGTCTCTGGTTCATCTCTATTCTGCATTTATGTTGTGCAATTCATTTCTTGCATGAACAGTCTTAATTCAGTGAAAGCAGAGGAGGCTGAGGCTCCATACTCTCTGTTTGGGTAGTTGGGATTCAGCTTGCTGCATCCTGGCGTTGTGTTTGGAGGAAAGGTTGTCCTCTCTGGACATACTCAGTGCAGTCAGAGTCTCTGAAGGACATGGTTAAAATCGGTGCCTTCTGCTGACCTAATGCACCTGCAGTTTTTTAGAGGCCTGTAAGGTGGCCAAATATGAGCTTTTTTTCATTGTGTTGGCAGAAGGCATGTCTGTCATGAAAACCTATTCTGTTGCCCATCTTGAAATCTGGCTATTAACAAAAGTCATCCTAACTTTTTAAAAATCTTTGGCAAAACACTGTATCTCATTGTACTGGATCTTCAGTCTTATTCTTGGAAGAGAGATTGCTTTCTGGAGAGTTATGATTTGATGCTGAAGTTTCCAGAACTAATTAGATACTTTGGAAATTTCAGCCTGCTGGGTGGGAGGGGTTTTGAGCTGAAAAATAAGGTATTGGCCAACTATTAGAGTAGACTTTTTGCAAGCAATCTAGGAAGTGTAGCAGTTGACTTTAGTTTGGCAATCCTAAAATTCTTTTAAAATTACAATTAATAAAACGATTATATTTCTACAAGGAAAAATGCTGAAGTACATAGCACTGCATGTTCAGTGGTTTTGATAAAGGAAAACAAAACAAAGCTAGGCTGAAATGAGTCAAGCTCAAAAAACTGACTTGAAGGGGAAATTACAGAAACAACTAAATCTTCTGTGGCTGGTTTGCTAATAGTTGGCGTAGGCTTATCTAACGTGGTCAGCTTGGAGCTTATTTAGGTGGATGGCAGGAGGTGCGCCCGGGAGCGGGAACCAGTTAGGTGTGAAGCCTGTGTCCCTCTGCCCGGTACCAGCTTCCAACAGAGGTAAGGCCAAGAGGTGAGGAGATGTCAGAGCCCCTCCGGCCACCTCTCCTGCACCTGGCCTCTGCCCCAGCAAGCTGTGAACCCAACCACTTGACAGGTGGTGGAGGGAGGTAGTCAGGGTTGTATGTTTTCCTGCAGATGGTTGTAGAGTTACCAGATATGCTTTGTTTACTAAATGTTAATGGTTTCTTAAGGAAATAACTCTGTGCCTTCTGGAGGAGAGTTTCATAACTGAGTGGAATAGTTAAAGCTCAACAGATCACATTTTTAAATGCTGTCTCGATTATGACTAATTAATAGGCCAGCTAACTCACATTACTCAGGAACAACTTAACTTGAAGTGACTTGAAGTGCACCTGCAGAGCTATTTTTTGTGGTCCTTGTAGATTATAAAATGGTTACAGAAAGCATGGTGGGTTCTAGTTTTACCCTGACCAGTTTAAACTATCGTGTTATTTTAAGGTTGAAGTCGAGAAACACTCCCAATGTCACTCCTGCCACTTTGCAAATGGAACTGACAGGTACGACTCAGGTTTTAATCAGAAAAATTAACTACTACTTGATACACTTATCTCAGTAGTTGTAAGGACAACATTTAATATGTTTTTTGTCTTTTTTTGCTTCAATTGCACGTCAGTGTGGAAGGCTCACTGAGCTTGAACAATGAAAGAAAATCTGTCTCACCTTTCACGAGTTAAAGTTTAAACAATGACGGTTAACTATCTACAGACCGGGACTAAAAAAGGAGGCTTCTTAGCTTTGCACCTGTCAAGTGCTGCAAATAATTGCTGTTCTAAAGCCAAAAACCCGAAACCCAAGCTGTACAGCAGCTGCCAAGCCCAGCGTGTTGGGTATACGCAGGTACCTGGGCCAAGCGGGTTGAGGAAGACGGAGCCTTTGGTGTGCAAAGTTGAGATGTGTTTTGTCATGTGGAAACCATGGGATACAGGTGCGGTGTTTGCACTGGAGGGAATAGGTGAAGCAGTCACGAGGCGGGTTTGCACTTGGGCGGGAGGTAGCGAAAGCCTTGCTGTAACTTGAGTTGAATATGGCTCAAAGCATTTTTCCAACCGTTTCAGCTGGTCTCGTAACAGGCAGTCTCTCCACTCACGGACCCTCCTTTGGTCATGTCTTCAGGTCAGAGATGTAGCCTCCCTCCACAGTAATGAGCCACGTTAGGAAAATTATACGTGTTTTCTCCTCTCATGTAACAGGAATAAGCACTAACACTCTTTTTATAGACATGAATTGGTCCCCTTGTTTTGCTGAAATTATCCATGTAGTGCTTCGTATTACTGGAAATCCATTATTGAGCACTTCAAAATCGAGCCAAAAAAAAAAAAAAAGTGAACACTGGAATTTGAATGCTGGGTTTAGTTCAGCCCTAATTGATATGGTTTTTAAAGATAAAGTTTTTGTGATTTCCAGAAGTTTCTGTGTCAGTTGGAGAACCAAAAATTGCAGTAACCCATTAGTATTGAATGAAAATCTAAAACTTAAAATGATAGGACAGGTGGTAATTTACATATTGTGGGCTGAAATCTGAATTACCCCCAGGAGTCCTTGGTTAAGGCATGTGATTGCAGCAGCTTAAGCTTTATCCTGACAATTCATTTTGATATTAAGTTTCTTATGTAAGTCATTTTATATTTCCTTGATCAATACAGGTAATTCTAGGATGCATTATTTAAAGAAACAAAAAAGTGAAGTTGTCTGATAAACTTATAATTGCTCATACTAAACAAGGCAGTAGTAAACTGCATCATGGTTTAGCATAAAAATAAGCTGTTAGTCCCCCTACCTCCACTAGGCCTTGCTTTTTTTCTACGGAAAATTACAGTATTTTTAGTAAGTAATGAAACATGGCCTGTTTAGGTGGTCTGAGAACACCTGGACTCCTAAAGTGAGGTGGCTCAATAAGTATTGGCTCTGCATGTGGAGTTTCTTACTGTATCTTGGAAAGCCTGGCTTCTAGGATGGACAAATAAAGGAAACTGGGTTTCTGCTGTTGTGACAGAACATGAGAAAAAGGGCAGTTGTGCTCTCTAAAGGGTTTTTAGCTGTAAGTGACTCAACTATAGGTGATTTGGGAACAACCCAAGTGTTCAAGGCTGTGAAATCACCAGTATTCTACCTAGATGCTTGGCTGTGGCTTTGTCTGGTAGGCTTCTTGGAAGCGTCTTCCATGGAGTAGTTTATTTTTGAAGCTAGCATAAGTTTTAAAAACGAGCATACTGATAGAATTAAGTGAAACCTTGAGAAAGAAAATTGTACTTATGTACTTAATTGCATTTTGTATAATCAGCATCTAACAAACATTAATGAAATTAATCTGCTCTTTGAGGAAGGAAAGTATCATCAGTTTTGTTTTAAGAGAATCAAAAATGTTCATGGCGAGAGCGGATAGGTAACAGGAACAGGTTGCCTGGAGAGGCTGGTATCCATCTTCGGGGCATGTCTTTCCTCAGATATGCTCAAAACTCAGCTGGTCAACTTTGGGTTTCATTATTGAACTTTGGAGTTAGCCCGACTTTAAGCAGGTGTTGGAACTAGGTGGAAGTTAAGAGGGATTCTGGAGATCCCATCTGACCAGAGTTTTTCTATGGTTCTATACAGCTACCTTGTTGATGAAGGGTTTTTGAAGACATCTTTTTATATGACTATATTAACCTGTCTTATGCCAAGGCATATATAACAAAAACTTGGTTTTTGAGGCTAGGAGACTGTGCCAGTCTAGCTCTGAAGTGTGTGTATGTATGTCACTTCAAGCGATTTTGTATTTTTTTTTGTTTTTTGTGGGGGGAAGGGGGTAGAAGAGCTTAGTTGACTGAGAACAGGAGAGGGGTTTTTGTTTTCTTTTGACTTCCCTAATGTCAAAAGAACAAAGCCAACAAGAACTGGTTTGGAAAACAATGCTTTTACAAATAGAAATGCTTTCAGTGACAAACTACTTGTTTGCTCACACAGCTAGTCTGGAGCAGTGCTGTTCCCTTGTTTGTTTTTGTTCAAAAGTCCAGATATTTGTAAATATTGTCTTTGTCCTTTTCTTAGGAAAAGAGGGTAGCAGAATAGAAGCATATACGCTTTCAAATGCTCTCATTATTGAGTAAGGCCAGAGTGCCGTGTTTATAATGCTGGCTAGGAGGCACGATGATAAAATTGAAAAAAGTTAAGAGAAAAAAAAAAGAAAGAAAGAGAGCAGGATCAGTAAACAAGATAATGGTTAACTGTTCACAGACATTTGTCAATTTACTGTTTTGAGATTTTTGCAGCTTGAATGTTTAAGTACTTTCCATCCCAGTTTCAGGATGAGGCAGTAGTAGCTCTAAAGGAGGCAATTGGACTAGATGATCATTGTAGGTCCCTTCCAAATGAACTATTCTGAAATATTCAGTACATCTTTAACCCTTTATAAGCTTGTTTCTGCCTCTATGGCTAGAGAATTTGTTTCCATAAATGTTAACAGGTATGAAGGCTCTTAGTCCTTGAGGTTGGTGGGTTTTATGATACCCATTCCCTTCTCTTTTCTGAGTCAAGGATTATGCCATCCTGCCTTTCAGCGTTGTCTCCAAGGTAAGCTCCTGTGTGTCTGGAATATGATCAGCTATTGGTATTGAATCGGTTGTTATGGACTGATGTCAAAGTAGGGGCTTACTCCTAGATCTTTATGTCTGTTCCTCCTCCATTTTTTGGTACTTAAAAATAAGAGTTAAAAGGAAGAAAGTTGGTGTGTATTTGTGTATCCAGCCCTCAAGGACAGGTGGCTGATCTGACGTGCACTTAATGATTTAAATGCAATGAGTGACTGACAAGCTTGACCTGAGGCTGAAAACTGAAAGCTGGCCTCCCTCCTCTGTTTCTTTGAAAGCATCTTCAGACTGCAGCTGTGGCCCAGATCGCACTTTGGAGCAGGCCCGTATGTAATTAGCTACACACATGCCCCTCTGAGAGGTGCAGGGATACAAGTCACTTGACAAGAATTGAGAATATGTGAGATAGTCCCTTGCTTTTTTCCGGTCTGTACTAAATATTGTTAATCGTACTAATGTATTTTTCACTTACTTTCTTATATCTTTGTGCATGAAAGTGCTTTGCTATAATGTCTCTAGGCATTTGTACAACTTATTAAAGCATGTCTACATAATACAGTTAAAAAACAACTCTCTTCAGGATCAAATAAAGATATTTGTGTGCACCTCAAGCTACAGTCTAGGCAAGCAGCTTTAAGCCCTGTGTCTTGTAAGCAAGCATCCTCCTGTTTTTGTCGAACCAGTGCATGTCTAGCCTTACAGTGGCAAGTGATAAAAGGCAATGTTGGGCTGAATCTGCACAGGTGTGCAAACATACTGTTTGCTTACTCTGTTTGCTGCAATCTGAATCCTTCACTACTCAAAGTATTTGTTTTCCCTGGAAAACTACATTGTAGTGTAGCGTGTATAACACCATGTTAAATATCCCATAATAGGTAGGCTAGCTGATCACTATGAGAAAAAGGGGTGATATATATA
>VYXH01011222.1:117324-154443 GCA_013397275.1 Burhinus bistriatus | reverse complement strand
TTTTTTTTGGGCCAGGACAACTAGCTGTAGCTAACAAACTGCAAGACTACCCCACTTCAATACAGGACTAACCTACATTGAATAAACACTTGTGCACATGCCATTTCCACTGGAATTTTGTCTTGCTATCATTACCTTGGTGAAAAATGACCCTTGCTACAGCTTAAGAAATGCAAGAATTGCATTGTTCACCCCTGCAGCTAGGGCTTGTTAACTGCTACAGGCTAGCTAGCTCTGGTCAGTGTGTAAATACATGGTGGTTAAGTGTTGCTATTAGCCTCATAGAGGTTGTACCGTTCTGTTTTTCGTCAAGGATGTGAAAGCAGTGAAACTGGGGTGAGGTAGTTACTACTCGTAGGTGTGAGCAGCTGTCTCTCCCCTCTCTCCTGCGACCTCACCATTACAAGGATGAGCCCTAAAAGTTCACAAAGGCGGTGTGCCCTCAAAGCACCTTCTTTTCCTCTGTCTTAGGTCCTCCTTGCCTGACTCCCAGGCTGAGGGTTATGGAGGAAGGACTGGGTCTTCTGCATGGGTTCCTGGTTAGGACTGAAGAAATACGGCCTTTTTGTTCCCACATTCCCCTCTGCAGCCCTTGTTTTATAAACTCTCCTATACAATTTCTCCCAGTTACCAGAAGTTATTGTGAAAGTAACAATCCCAGATGTACTCATGCAACATGGAGACATTAATTTCTTGACAAGAAAAAACAACTGGGCATTCGCTGTGTTTCTTTTCTTTTTCTGGAAGAAAGAGAAGTGCTATCTAAGTTGAAATAAGTACAGTCTTTTTTGGACTTGGCTTGGGTATCTGGCAGAGGAGTGTGGTAGTGTCTTAATGTAGCACTTTATAATGCTCAGGTTTTTTACACTGCATTGCTAAAAATGCTGCAGTGTGGGTCTGGATACCAAAACCGGGATACAAATTTCTTAGTAAAATAACAATTGAAATATATATATTTTATCTGGAACAGGTGAGGAATTGAAGAATATAATCTGGTTTAGCACAGTGATTCATTATTTCAACAGTACTCATGTATTATACATTTCCATTAAATATCGAGGAGATAATAACTGTTTTAAATTATCCTTTTGAGCTGATGCTTCTTCTATTGAGGTAGGTAGCTACTACAGTAAGAGGAATGGAAATTAATAGTGTTGCAGTAGGAAAGCAACAGATTGAAGACGTCAATACAAAATGCTAGTAACAATGTTCTTTTTCTGATACCATGTAATTTTACATATTGTTACTGCCTCTGCATGTGAAGCAAGTTTTGACTGCTCTCAGATTACTAAGTTATTTTAGAAAAAAAAAATATCCTGATGTATTTTTTGGGGTGTAAGAAGAATTTAAGCTTCTGCCTCTGATTTTCCATGCTTTTGCTCTTTCTCCTAGGTAGTAAGCTTTTTAGTTCATGGCCTTTTCATTTCTGTAAGTGGTGATGCCTTTTATTTAAAAACAAATAAGAAAAAAATCAAGAAAACCAAACTCCAAACCAGACAGTACCTTGTAACTAGGGATTCAGATTATTTTTAGACATTAGTGTTTGCATATCGGACTTTTGTCACATCAGTTCAGCAATGTCATGTCACTAAAAATATTACAAGCATAGTATTAACCTTTGCGAAATACTTTCAAAATGCTATTTCAGATTTGAAAATAGTAATGCCAATATGAGACTGGAAGATGTTTTTCCCGAGTCCCTGTCTGAGAACTCCCAGAGGGAGAAGGGGGGGGAGTGTGGAAGTGTGGCTGTGGCTGCGGCAGCCTCTGTGCTGCCCCCGCCCCCCTGGAATGACCTGGCTGGGAGTATTACGGGACCTATTTTAGGTGCAAGTCTATTGGAATTAGATTACCAATCAGAGATGCATTGAAGTAATTGAGTATTTGAGGTAAGGGGGTTGGGTTGTGATTAATTGTCTCTTTCTGTTTATTAAGACTAGCATAATTGTAATGGCTGAATGTTTTTCACCACTTCAGGTGAACCAAGTAATCTTCCTTTTAGCACATAGCGAAGAGTGTAAGCCAAAAAATTCCTTTTCCATTTAAGGTTAAAAGTAGCTGATCACGGTTGCTTTGAATTCAGACAGTTAAGACATCGAGCAGGTAAAAGGAGTTTAAAAATACTATATTTTAACATATGAAGTATATGTTGCACTTTGTAGCTTTTCTCTACAACCAGTGTTTTCCAAGTTTCTTCTCTGAAACGGCAAGTGCTGGGTTTTCTCCTGGAGCCCAACGTCAGCTCCTGCTGTAAAGTCAGCCAGAGCAGGGGAGGATGGGGAGCAGCATGGTGGCTGCTGCGGCCGGCTGCCCCCTCGCTGCTTTGGGGCGGTGGGGCCCTGGCTGAGGTGAGCGGCTGTCAGGGCTTCCCGGGTTAGGGATGCTGTTGTTATTGTATAAAGAAGTAGGTGAAAGATGGTGAAAGATGGTCTGACTAGCAATAGTCCCATGTCCGTTTGTCATAAAATGTTTGAGCCATCTGTTGCTAGAAAAACTACCCCAGTCTACCACCTGGTGTTTCACTGAGCCTAGGGATTTATTCCAGATAAGCATTGGTTTACTTAATAAATATTGAAAGGGAAAAAAATGGAGAACAAGGGTGGGGCGAGGGAAAGATACGACCGTTTTCCTGTGTTTTATTGAGTGCTGAATAGTACCATTTAAATCATTATCTCTTTCTATGGTCCATGTGTCACTAAAAACCATTTTCTTTTCATTTTGAAAATTGAGGATAAAGAGTAACATTAGACAGATACAACACTACACAGGGATTGATACAAAGTTCTGAGCAGTGTATGATTTAATTGGAGTTGTGGATGGCCACCTGCTGTACTTTTCTTCTTGTGGCAATCTGGCAAGTGGCTGTGCTGTCTTGGTGCTTTCATTTGTCGGGTGTGTTAGGAACCGTCTAGGAGAGCTGCAGACTGCCTGGGCTGGCACGGGCTGGTGGAGTGCTTGGCTACTAGCCCCTTGAGTGGAAAAAACCCAACCACAGACTCCTAAAGTTTGGGGTTTTTTTCAGTCATCACAAAATGCACCACGGTGTGACTGTCACATACAGGTAAATTATAACTTCATCATAGGCTAATTTACTTCCTTTCGCTAACCTTTAAAATAGTAAGGACTGCACTACTCTTGGGTAATGCAATTCCCAATGCTGTGCCAGCACCTGCTGCGTGTGCCCACTGCAGCTGCATTGCTGGGGTCACAGGGAACTGTGTGAGCAGTCGGCTTCTGTTGTGAGGTGTTGGGAGCGGGCTCAGCTCAGGGCAAGACATGTTTCTTGACATGGGATTTGTTTTGTTTTCGGTTTTTTTCACTCAGAGTATTTATGATACTTCCTTCAGAGAAAGCAAGTAACACTGTGCTCTCCATCAAGTCACTTGGATAAAAAACCCAGCCTAGAATCTGGCAGCTGCAGTCTGCTGGTGTAACCCTCAGCTGCCCCCCACTTCATTCTTTCACAGGCAAGTTTTGGTGCTCCCAGTAATGTGGGAAATGAACGTGGGAATTATTTAAAAGTTAATAGGTTTGTAATTTTTTTACCATTCCCTTCTGTTTTTTCATCTAATTAGCGGGAGGTTTTTTTGAGGTTGAGTACTGGTTAGAAAGCCAGAGGATGGGTGGGAAGAAGCACCTGATTGTGTAATTTGCTGAAAACTTTATCGTAAAGCACTAGATGTAGAACAGGGGTTTTTTGCTGTGTGTTATGTTTAAATTTATGTAAGAATAGGGAAAGCATTTACTGCAAAATAAGCACTGAAGGAAAAGTATACACACCTGAAATCCTTCCGTTGCAGTAAATAACGCAATTAGTTTCAACCTAGTGTTTTGGTTTTGAAATACATTGGCAGTATTTTGTAGCCTGTATTCAGATCCTGATAAATTGAAATGAGTCATCTTCATCTAGTTGTCTTTTAGGCTACAGAAACAGTGTGATTTTTGACTATGGAGGCTAATATTCTTTTCTTAGGAAATGCAGTCAGAAGCAATGAGGAAGACAGTACAATACATAGTCCTATTGCCATTTGAAAACTTATTTGCACTAGCTGGTTGTGATTTTTAGAAGTGCATTATTGACAGATTTCTGTAATTTTAAAAGTAGCAGCAAACTAGTGTTGTGTGGGGTTTTGTTTTCTTTGTTCCTTTTTTATTTGGGTTTTTTTTGGTGGGTTGTGGTTTTTTTTGAGTTCTTGCTTACAGGGACAAAAATTAGATACTTTAGGAAAAAAAAAATTTAAAAGTTGTGTCTTGAGCAACTATCAAAAATGCATTCCTGTGTCAGCTTGTTAACTGACAAATGCTGGCCCCTTGTATTCTTGTTTCCAACATTATTTGACACATCCTGGAATCTGCTTGAGTCAGTTCTGTCTGCACTGAACTGGTTGACATTTAAGTAGCTTTCACCTCTGGTGTGGATGTGGATTGTATAAACAAACAATGTTTTAGGCTTGCATAGGATGTCAAGGCATTTCATAAATTGCCCATTGGAAGTTTGGAAGCATCGCATTTGTTAGTCAGATCAGATTTTACCCCTTGCCTGCGTTCCTGCTGTGTACCCCATTTCCTAGCTTTGGGAAGCAGAGGATGAAGTAAGTGGCTGTGACAATGGGCTTTTCACCACCAGTGCCAGCAGTGCTACAGCTATTTCTGCGGTAGAAATACTGTACCTTGAATTATAACAGCTCATCAGCTACTCACTAAATCACTCTGCAGGGCTGTCTTTTGTAACACGAGACGGCATAGCCAGCGGTACCTCAGCTTGTTTCAAAAGGAGTTGACTTATGAACTGGAAGCAGTCAGCTGCAGCAAAATCCTGCCCTGCTTCTCAAGATAATTTAGGGTATGTGGAGCTTATTGATGGTATGGCTGGGCTGCTTCCAGTACCTGCTGTAGCCCCTTGAAAGCTAGGTAGTCTGATAGCATGGCCTCTGCAGCCCCATATTTTGAAGAATGATGCGTTTCACACTAGGAACTTGAGTGCACTAAAAGCAGCTAAATATTGATGTGGAAATAAATCCTAACTGAACTCTGTTTCTCACAGCTTGAACTCATCAGTTTTCCTTAAAATGAAAACTGAGAATATGTTCAAACAAGAAATAGGTTTTTGCAGTGCTAGTTTTGTTTTGTTTTGTAAACCATGAGTATGGCTAGGTCCAGGAGAAGCATAGTGTGGGTAAGATACTAAAATTTTAAGATCTAGGCAGCTAACATTACTGTTGGCAGAAAAATTGACAATTTTCTTAGATTATTTGTTGAAAAAAAACCCCAACCCTGTGTACTAAGGATTATTTAAGCTGGAGAAATCTATGAGATACACTTGAAGTGCCCTGGGGTGGATATGGAAAAATGTGCTTTATTTGACTACAAATACTTGATAACACAAAAATTATGAACCATTTGATAACACAGGCCCATGCCTCTGTTCTCTAGTGCTGAACTGTAACTCTAGTTTAAAAATGTCTAGCTGATTATTTTGAGGAAAAAGAAATAATTGTGAAAACTCTTCCTTTTGATTGATACTTACATCTTGGAAATGCTTGAATGAAGTTAAATCCACACTGTAGTTAAATCCACAAGTCTTGATGAAGCAGTATGTGTATGAAGACTGTACATTTGATACATGCTCAGCATCTTTCAGGACAATTTACCATTGAGAGTCCACAGTCAATTTATCTAAAACACACTGGGAAGAGTACAAGCAGCATGACTGGGCTCAGCTAAACTGTTTTGGTGCTTAAACTTTGTTAATAAGCTTCTTGGAGTTGTTACCATGCGTGAACTCAGGAAGGCAAGCATGCCTGTCTGTTTTCTGGGTGCTTCTCTGAGTTTTTCCTCAGGTAGTTGTGAGTTTTCCATCTTGGACTCATTGAGCTGGAGGTCTGGCCTCGGGGATACGAGTTTGCCAGCTGGCTGGAGCCAGACAATTAACAACTCCTCCTTTGCTCTCTTATGCATTTTTGGTATTTTCTCTGGAAAAGAGAATGTCTCTGACACTGTCTCATATCCGAAAAGGTTTCTTTGATTTAACCTTGTACAGTTAAATCAGTCATGTGAGGCAGGTAGAATGAAGTCCAAGTTATTAAAACCAAACTCACTCCTCTTAAATGCAGAGTTTCATTTGCCCCTCACATCGTATCAGAAACTGCATATTGAGGGAGATTGGTTTACTCATCACTTTGAACATTTGCCAGTCATCTTGCTGAGACTGAGGTTTTGTGCAGCGCTCAGGCAGTGAAAGTCTGAATGTGGTTCATGTTATGTGAGGCAGTTTTTTTGGCTCCGGTGGCTCCAATGTTGTAACACACTTAAAGGGAAAGCTTTGTCCACTGAACTGGAAAAAGTTGTAGCCAGTCTGTCTCTTGTTTCCCATCATGCAAGGCTGGCTAAATTTTGACAACAGGATGATGGTCTGGATTTTGGAACATGGTTTTGGTTTTACTGCTTGAGTGACTTTGAACAAGTCACTCTTTACTTTTTGAGGTTGTAAAATTGTGATAAAGAAGGATATCCACCTCATGGATATGAGTTTAGAAAAATGATTCTTGGACAAAAGAATGGATTTATGATCCTTGGATGAAAGGTGGTACATAAAATACAAAGCAGCATTATTCTGAGCCCTTTTTTTCATAACAATTGAGATTATTCTAGCATGCAATGGGATAGTCGGCTCTAGCATATCATGACATGCTGAAACATCTGTCTGCTATGTATGCTTACCAAGCTAATTTACACGCGTGCATAGTGATATTGAAGTAGAGCCTTCTGGTAGGGGTCTTAGTGAGCCAGAAGGGTATCAGGTTATTCCCAGGTATCATGACTTGTCAAGGGATGTTTCAAGAGATTTTCTTTTTTTATTTTATTTTTAACAAGGAATGCATTAACTCTTATTGTGTGGCAGTTAACTCTTTTACAAACAGCGAAATTCATTAAACTTAACAGCGTGCTATAGGTAGTTGAGAGGATAATTACAGTTGCTTGCCTGGGAACAGAGCAAATAGCCTTCAGAAGGGGGGCTTTTCAGGTGCTGACTTGATTATATTTGCACTTGCCTCTGGCATGGTTTCTAGCAGACTTATCTTTTTTTATTATCATGCCAGAAAACAGCCTTTGAAATGTGCAATTTTATGTTAACTTTGCAGTTTCACCATCTGTCCCACTGTTCAAATTTGAATTTATTAACTCTTCCAAAATAAGAAGTTCATAGCTTCCATTAGTATGCCAGTATTCTCTAATGCTGTACTATCAAACTGGGCAGAGAAGGTCAAGATTAATGGGTTTTGTATTATCTGTGTGTATTCTCTGTATATATAGATAAGTCTAGTGAAAGTTGCAGCTACAGTGATGACTGCATCAAAACTTCACTGCAAACAATTACACAAATTTTAAATTGTTGAGATTGCTGTGCTTTTTGGCTCACTAATACTAATAACACTTAGTAGATTGCAGAGTTCTAGCTAGAGCTTCAGGCAAACTTATGGATAAGAAGGCCAAATCCTTTTTGAACTGGTTTTAAGATTTCAGCTTGCCTGTTACTGCAGTGTGTAAATGCAAATGCATCCAGAAGATGACCCATGCATATGAAGCTGGAGATGCGAGCTGACCATTGATCTGTTGGTCACCCTTCCATTTTGCAAGCTAGAATTGCAAGAAATGCATTCTTTCATTTTCCACCTATGCCCTTCCTCCATCTTGTGTACATTGCTTAGTGGCTCTTCTCCTATTTACTCGCTTAGCTGACCTCTGGGAAACAAAGACATGTTTTATGGAAGTAATCTGAAAGACCTCTTTTTCTGCCATCTTCTTTCTCCTTAATAATAATCTACAAAGTCTAGAAAAGCAGAACTCTAGAGGCCAGATTTTCAAATCTGCAAGACGAAATTTTAGTGCTTACAAATTCCCAATTAGGCAAAGGTTTTCGCAGTGGTGGTAAGTATGCTTTTCACCTGATTTTTTTTTTTTTTTTCTTATGGGTTTGTTTTCAAGCAACACAAATACTGAACATTATCCATTTGAAAATGGTCACTGGTGGGTATGACTCTCAGCAGCTGGCCCTACTGAAAATTTTGGTTTTCATATGCACCAGTGGGGTGTTGACTTAATACAATGGTGACCATAGCTTCTCTTGTTTTTAATTGCTTACCTAAAACAAATTATAATTATCAAGTTTGGCCACTTTTGAGTGGGAGTGAAGAGAAGGTAGGAGGCAAATGTATGACAGAGAGAGATTAGTAAACTGGGTAAAAATTCTACATTTCTCTGAGTTAAAAACAAACAAAAAACTGTCTGCCAGTGGGGTCAAAAAACAATAACTCTGGCCACTTTTTCTTTGCGTTTTAACAACTTACTGTTCCCTCATCAGTAGAATTCCTGGCATCTGTTCGTAGTCTTTACTTGTTTGTATTTCTGTGAGCTGCATCATTTTCTTGATGGAGCGGCGTGCTGACAGCTATAGCTCAGGGGCTGGGCAGGGCTGGCTCTGGTGCAGAAAAGCAACCCATAGCACAAAACACACCAAGAGATTTTGTTGTCTTGTGATCAGACATGAGAGTAAATATATTTCTCTGTTCAACAGCAGAAAGCACTTAAACTGCATTGTTCTTTCAGTTGGCAAAATACAGCACAGGTAGAGAAAGTAAAAAAGCTGGAGTGAAGGAAAGTAAGTAGTGAGACAGGAAGATCTGGGCATTTAGGTGGTGTGCTGTATGGGAAATTGCAGGAGTGAAGTACACATTGCATTTGCCTCGCTGCACGTGTGGCATTAGAACAGGAATACCATTGAGCAGTCCCTTTATATTTATTCAGTAGTTACAGGAAAAATACGTTTTGAGAAATTGATAACTTGCACAGTGTGCTTATACTTTGAGATAAACAAATATATAGTAATTTAATTGTTCTGTAAGATATTTTTTATGATCCTTACAGGGCTTAATATTCTTTTTCTAGCAGCACTGCTTTTAAGTTGCAAACAAAATTTCTGTAAAAAATTAGTGCCTTAATACATACATGAGAAGTCCTACTCTGTTAACCTTAGTTCATGAGAATTGTCTCTTGTCACACACTTCCGTTCTTTTTCTTAGTTTGGTATGTAACTTGGAAAAACACTATCTGTTGATTGAAGTTATTTGCAGTATTAAACCGGTGGTAAGTAATTGCTGACAGATCCAGACCAGATAACCACTTAATGAAAACACAAAAATCCTAAATGAAAATGTTTTAAATCAAGCTGAGAGTGTATGGTACACAATTCTGAAGTAACATGGACATGGTCTGAAAAATCTTTTTAATGGTAATTGTAATTCTGTGTATTGTAATGTTAAAAAATGTTAACTCCTTTGTATCAGTTGACCTGTGAAATTTAGAGCACTTGTTATTCTGCGAGTTGCATGTATGCGTTCCGAGAACTGTGTCAAGTTTGGGGGCTTATTTACATACAGTTATCACACAGCAGTCAAAATGAATGGGTGAGATACAGCCTGTTTTTGTTGCTTTGCACTGCGGATGACTGCCCCACTCTCCAGGAAATAATGTTATGCAAATTCTTGCATTTTTAACTTATTTTACATTACTAAATGCCACAGTGATAATAAATCAACAATAATCCATTGCATACCTATGCTGAGCTTTGTAGTGTTTTAATACATGTCTGTAGATGATTTTATGTGCAACTGTTGAAATATGTTGAGTTTTTACCTCAAATAGTTTACTTGAGATAGAGAAGACTTGTGATCTTTCTGCTTGTGTATTTTTAAAACAGTACAGCAACTGCTTGTTCTGCCTTTTGGCGTTAAGCTTAAAGCTTATGATGGTTTGTATGACGGCTTCAAGTTCTTTTGGAAGAGCATTTAGGAAGTCAGTGTGTACAGCTTTGTAATTCTGTCCCTTTGAGTCATCACAGATTGTCAGCCTGGTGGGAATGGGTTCCAGTAGCACTTGTGAAACTTGAAGGCAGGATGACAGATCTCCTAGGCATTGGCAATTCACTAAACATTTCCTGTAATCTATTTACCTCCCATACCTCGCCTTCCTGGCCATCCTTCTTTACATCCCTTCTGCTCTACGTGTTCCTATATCACCCGCTGGTTCCTCCTTACACTGGCTCACCCTGGTGCCCTCTGTTTTCCCTTTCTTGGCCTGGTACACCTGACTGCTGGTAGTGGCTGGCATACATACGCTTAGATTTTTTAAATTTTTTTTTTTTTTAATGATACTTCCCTCCTCATCCACCTCCAAAAAAAAAATCTCAGGAAAATACAATGCACAAGAGCCTTGGTCTAAATGGACAGCACTCTTAACACAGAGTGCTGCAGATTCCTTGGTAAGTATCTTCCTCTTTGTACCTGGAACACTAACAGCAAGGGTAAGTTTGATTAGCCTTCTAGCTATGCAAAGCAATTCAGAAGTAAAACAGCAAAATGGTGAACTCCAGCAAAAGTGCCTGAACTAGTTGTAAAGTCTTCTTTGGAAATGTTCATGCAATCTCCGCTGCTGGGAATGGGGAACAAAGAGAAAAGACAACTCAGAATGAGTGACTTGAAGTGCTAAAGTCTTTTTAAATACAGATTTTTCATGAAAAATGGTTGAATGAGAGGTCCCCTCTGAGTTTAAGCTTTCATTTACTAAATTAAGTAGACTCTTACTTTTTACTTAATAGTTACATCATCCTTATTGAAGTCAGCATAACAAATAACTTCGACTATGAATGAGAAATGACTGAGATGGTCTTTCATCCAACTACCAGCACACATTTCAATGTGCTGCAGTGATGTGTTTTGTTTTATATCAGTAATCTTTGATTAATTTAGAGCAACAACTTCTTTGGATAGAAGATCAGGGCTTTTTTTGTTCCTTTCCCCTTTTCTTCCTTCAGTATAGAAGTGGTTGAAATGTTTCAGGGGTTGGAATGGAGATCAGATGTATTAACAGAGAGCACTGTTAACTTAGGTAGGTTAAAGGCTCCACAGTAAAGACTTCAGGTATAATAATTCTTCTTTTACTGCCCCTTCAACCCACTTCAGTCTCTATCTAGATATGTGCTGCTGTAAGAGGTTGATACTAACTAACCAGATAGGTGTGAGGGCATTTAATATTTAAAAGAGCACTTGAAAATTTAAGTGAAAGGTATTGTGTATTACCTAGGCATACTCTATTGCTGCTGGAAAAGGAATATTTTAATGGTCTTAGTGTTCACTTCCCCTCCACAATTCTAGAGTGTTGATGGCATAAAATACACAGTAGGTATTCGGTAGCTACACTAGCTATATCCCTGTAGATAGATTCTGTACACAGAATTACAAAGGCCTTCACTTGTATTGCTTGCTCACTGAGGGTTTTTTGTTTGTCAGTCCTTTCCGAAGCTACTGATGAGTTCTTAAGATGCTATTTTAAGGGGAAGGAGAACACATGAGAAACAACACAATTCAAATAAAGTAGGTGTCCTTAATTAGTACGAGAAGAGTTCAAGGTCTCTTAAATTTGTCTGATAAACTTAGGATAATAAATCAGATCATAGTGTGTTCAACATAAGAACATAGTAAACACGCAGATACAGACTGACATGACCTCTTATTTTACCAGTTGAGGTTGATCTTGGAATTTTTTCCCTGAGGCTGACTAATGTCTACAGTACTGTTGAGAGACTATCTGAGGGACAGCAGTTTGGTTTTCATATGAGATTTTACAAAGTACTCTTCTACTCCATGTTTTAAGTCTATTCTTGGTTTGTCTATAGTCTGATAAAAGGATTCCAGCTCACAGTTGGTTTCACTGTAAATGTAAACACTTCCATGTCTGAAGCGGTAAGCAGCATTCCAGAAGCTGTCCACCCTGCAGCCAAGGTGTGGGGTTGCACCCTCCATGTTACTACTGTAAATTGCCAAACTGTTTAACATGGACAGATCCACCTTGTTCTGAGGTAAGGAATTTTGACCTGGTTTATGTGAATTGTTCAGCTGAGACCCCATCAGTTAGAGCCCTCAGAAAGCTTCACCTTTGAGGCCTTAGTTCTAAAGCAAATTAACATAAGTTAGTTTCTACAACAGTGCAGTCCTAATGTATCACAAGTTTTGGGGAAGAAGAACCCAAATGCTGAAAATTTGTGTTCAAAATAATAAAAAAATGGATTATTGGTTGTTTAAAAGATCTTTCTGGCAAACTAGAAATTCTTATTTCAGCTTCTGCTCTATGTCTTGCAGTATTACTCAGGTACATAGCATACTATACTTTTTCAAAATTAGATAATGTGTGTGAAGAAGTTACTTTTACCCCCTCACTTTTTCACTGTTTATGCTCTTGAAAGTATGTGTGCACATAATAAATCGTGCAAAAGGAAAATTTCTAGTATCTGGTACTTTTTATGACTAAAAATTTACATATGCCATGAATTACTCTTTAATGTGCTAATGTCTTCATGCTTCCCTGTATTTCTCAAGAGCTCAATTTAATCCTTATTTAGTGAGCAGTACTCATCAGTGAAGTTGTTTTGGTACTTAGGAGCTTTTGTTTTGATAACAATGTCTTCTAATAGCAGAGTTCAAGATCAAATGTTGACCTTCTTAACCACAGTTCAAATTCATTGGATGTCTGTCACGAGTCTTCAGCCTATTCAGCACATTCAATTCATTGTAAATACTGCTTTGGTAGAAACGAGGCCAAATTTTCCAGAGGCTCACAAATACAACAGTTAGATTTCTGTTTCGTATGGACTGGCTTTCCAGCTTTTACTTCGCCTGCTTGAGATACATTCACTCTGTCAGAAATCTTTGTGGATGTAATGGTGTCTGAAATCCTGCATCAGTAACCCCAGGTTTCTGAGAGGAATAGCATGAACTAATAATGTTCAGACAGTTGATGGTTGGTAATTGCCCTCCTCTGGAAGAGGTTGCTGATTCTTTAGAACACGGATAAATAAATGTTGTGTGGGCCATTCAAGTATGTTAAATCATTAATCGAAACTGTGGTTTGGGATAACAGAAGTAACAAAACGATGAACTTTTTCTCTTGGGGCTTATGTACCTGTGATAATTTAAAGTTTTGTGCATTTTTTTAAAAAGCAGGTAATTAGAAACTTCGCTGCTCTGCTGCTTCTAGTTGCTGCAGGTGGTGCTTAAAAATTCTTGATACCATACAGTGGTGTATGGGTTTCTTGTTGTCCTGCTTTGAAATGGTATAGTTTCTTTGGAATATTTTCTAAACAGTGCTTGTTAGACGTGCATTGAAAGTAGCTGGGAATATTTAGCCAGTTAGCTTCTCAGGCAGGTAATTTTTAAGGCAAAAACCATCTCTTTCTTGCAAAGCAAATGACTTGTTAAATAGCTGGAAAACAGCAACTGAACTATCAGTCTGTAATTCCATTAGTTTTGTTCTTTACCAAGAACACTTCTTTTTTAACCTTGGACAAACAGTAGTTTCCTCAGCTTCCTGAAGAGAGAGATTTTCTTCTGTCTTCAAGTAAAGCCATGATCTGTGATGATTTTATGAGAATGTCTTAAATGCATACCATATGATCGTATGATCTTATTTTGCTATAGTTCTACTGAGTGTGGTAAGACTCTATTTTCATGCTGTTATCATAGCAAACAGTGGTGATGTCAGTAAAACTGGGAAGCTCTCCTTCCCTCTCCTGCTTCCCTCCCACTATCAGGGGCAAGGACTCCTTGTCCATAGTAACTTCTACTTCACTCTTCCAGGAAGCCTGCTTGTAAACAGGGATGTGTCTTGCTCCCTCCCACTGAGTAGCTTTTACTGGGAATGCAAACAAACTGGTTTTGCTATTTTTGTATGCAACAGATGGGTAACTTCTGCTGGAGTGAGATTTGCTTGACAAATAGAAGCTCAGGGTAACAAGGTGCCTTCCTACACAACTGTTTGTCCCTCTGACCTGTTTGGACTGTTCAGCTGGTTTCCGAACTGAACAGCGTTTTTTGGAAAACTTTAAATATCGCATTTAAGTACGTCTGTATTTTTACCATAAACATTGTTCTACCCAAAATGAGATGATATTTATTTTTGAACTGACTGTTGGGTAAAGGTGAAATCATAAATGAATTTCAAAGTGATAGTTTGATAAGGATTAGTGACTTACGAAGCTGATTCTCATCAGTGGGGGTTATCTCAGCAAATAATGTGTTTAACGTTCAGAAAGAACTAAAGAAACAGGTAAAATTATCTAAGAAGAAAAAATTAGACTAAATTGAGACTTGTGTGGGAACAGTTCCTTAGCTAGTCCACAATTCTGTGGTCAAGAAGGGTGGGAAATAGAAGTCTAATCAGGTGATGTTAAGGCAGCTTTTTTTTTAGATATATGTAGNGGGGGGGGAGAGGGAAGGGAAGTGGAAATTGCTACAAAATGACAGTTACATAATCTAGATTTTTGGCAAAGACAAGTAAATGTTATTAAGGGAATATCTATGGTGAGGAGCCATAAGAATAAGGAGAAGGCTATGTACATTAGAACTAAAAAGAGAGATCCTACCAATTTTGAAGGGGCAATAAGGGTGTACTAAGGATATATGGTAAATATACATCCTTAGCATACCCTGTGTATATTTATATAAAGCATATAAATCTGCTAACTCTTTTTAAATGCCATAGACTGTGGTAACAATTGATGGATGTTAAATTTAACAAGTCTTGGAATGCTGAGAGAATTCCCATCAGACCAGGAGAATGCTAATATTGGGTTAATACTAAAAGAAACAATAACAACAACAAAGTATGATGCTCCAGGCTGTTGATTTAATCAGAAGTTTTCTTTATCCTAGAGAGAACTGTATGCTAGGCAAAAGACAGAAGAGCATAATTTATAGTCCATAGAGGAAACTGTTGTTGATAATCACAGAAAAAGCATCTGATGTTGCTTGGGCTTGTACAGAACTGCCAGTCTAGTATTTATGCCCTTTCTGAAATATTGGCCGATGGTCATGTGGCCAGTAGAGTGTGCTGCATTTGCAGAAGGAAGGGTATGTATAGCTGAGGAGTCTGAGGGCAACAGGAGAGAGAATATAGGCTTTCAAACAGCTCCCAAGCACTTTCTGTGGTATGATTAGGAATTGAAGTCTATGGTGTATGGATTGGATATATTCTGGAAAAAGATGGCTGGACAGATACCATCTATAGTTGGCCTCAGCAGTGATTTCTCTAAATTAGCACTATATGACTTCCTTTTGTAGTAACATACAGCGAATACTGATCTGGGGAAACTGTTGTTGTCTTGAACAGTTTCTTTTCAAGTCATGAATCCATTTTATTATGTCCAGCCTCGCAGAAAGAAAATTCATAATAAAAATCAAAGCATTTTGGGTTGTATAGGTCAATATTAAATCCAAAATATGTGTTGCAAATTCTCTAATATCAGGATGTGAAATACCAATAGAGTGGGAATAGCTTGTAACATATTAGTTTAACTGTACAGCAAGTTGAAAATGTGGAGAGTATCATTGCCCATTTTGGTGTCACAGTCAGATACACATGGTTTAGAATACAGAACATGAAGGGAAAGAGTTGTCTTTTTAAAATTTTTAAATTTTGATTTATGTGCAAACTCTCGAATTATTCATATACTTTTAGAGCCTGAGCAGTCCTATTGAATATTATAACTCATTGTGAACACCACGCATGCTCTGGTTTTGTGCTTTAAAATTTATAAAGCTGATGTATGAATAGTAAAATATTTCTCTGCTTACTTTTTCTTCTCGGTTACTTTTTAAAGCAGAAGTTGTTAAGAGGCACGGTTTGAGATAAGTTTGCTGCAGCAAATAATTCTTTTCTCTTTTTCTGTTTTCTAGTTTGGTATCTGTTATTGACATTGTAATTTTCTGTTACATTTGAAACTGGGTGGAAACACGGTATATCCCCCTCAGTGTTAATTTAGGTACAACTATTTTTGTAGAGAGGGAAATAATTCAGAAAATAAGTATAATAGTGCAATATCTCTTTAAGCTGACCTTGCTTTACACATAGGGTCTTGTCTCAGCCTGCCTAATTCCTGTCAGAGGGAAGATGCTCTTGCATGTAACATCTAATAGCTTTTTCAGAAAGTGGCAAATACTGGCAGAAATCATAGAGTAAGTTGGTATTCCGTAAATTGATATATATTGTGAATGGAGGTGGAAAGTAAGAGTAATTTTTGATATGCTTATGGGAGTAGGGAAGGAGAATGTAGCTGTAACAACATTTTAAGGAGAGTGCATTGGGAGTGGAGGCTCTCAAGTCTCCTGAAGGTCATCAGAATAGATCTGGCCTTCACTTGACCCGTGATCAGGGCACAGAACAGGGTAAGAGTTCTAACTGAAAAAGTGCAGCACTGTCTAGATCTATGGAAGGGGATTATTAAAACCAGGGAACCAACCTAAGATATTTGCTCCTTGGTGTTTTATACAGTTAAATCTAAGATGCTTTAAAAAAATTCCATCAGGTTGAGCTGCTGGTAACAGCGATGCAGAACTTACCTTTTTGCTTTTGTAATTCTGTAGTGTATTTTGGAATAAGTATGCATGTAACATTTAAGTACATGCTTACTGTCCCTTACTGAAGAATTTAACCTGCCTTCTGCTGATATAGGTAGGCCTATATCCTACAGATGCAGAGTTTTGTGTTTTCTTAAATAAGGTTAAGACACACTTTGCTCCCCTGAGTGCTAGAGAAACCTGGAGCGTGTTGTCCGATAGCAAGAGATGTGAGAAGTTGATGAATGGAGCTCAGATTTTGAAAGGAGCTTCAGGGAGCATGGTGCTTAATTTCCCAATTTGAGCTTTATTTAAAAGAAAAGTTCTGACTCCCTCTGGCACCTGTTTAAAAACAGACTTCTGCTTGATGACAGAAGATGATCTTCCTGTGTGTAGACTGTTCAGAATAAAGGCTCAATCACTCTAAGAATTACCTATTTAACACTTTGAATCTTTGTATATGGGCTATGGTAGGAAAAAATCATAATGTTTATTAATGAAGTAGTGTTTCAAAGGAAACGTTATGCACTTAGTGCAATCAGAGACTGAAAAATGTACTTGAGTCACTGTGGAAATTTGGGAGAAAAATATGATAAATCCTTTAGAGCAAATTTCAGAGGTGTGAGTTGTGCAGTTAGCATCCTCTCAAATTCTGAAGTGTTTGAGAATTGCAGACCAGAATTTCTTTGAAACTTCTGGTAGGAGCAGATGGTTTTCTTTTCCAAAGTTTCATAACAGGATATAATTTCCAGTGTGATTCAGTAGAATTCTGAACTGCATTAAATGGGCTTAATTGTATTAATTAGTATCCTTTCCTGGTGTGAGGTGTCTTGAAGTCTGCAGAGATGTATAAGATATTAAAGATATGGAGTGGTTGCATAGGAAATGCTGTTTGGGCAATTAATATTGCCTAGAGGTATTTAAAGGTTGATGATATTAAGTTTTTGTATGCTACAGAGAAACTTGAATGTTAACTTCTGCAAGAATTTACTATATATATGTAGTCTAGGGAGAGAGCTTTTACACTGAGGACCTTTTCCATTAGAGCATTAATAAGGGCACAAATCTGTTGTACAAAGAAAGTTTGGGAGCCCCAGGAACATGCAGCCGGAGTCTGCCTCCATTTCCTGTACACACCTGGGGGTCATAACTCATCAGAAACAGGACTGAGAAAAAGGTTAGAGGTTGTCACAAAAACTCTATTGGTAAAGCACCTAGCTCATTTTGCATAGGACTTGCAAAACAACCTTTAAAAATTGTTAGTTACTCTCATGATAGATTGTTACCTTTAAAAAGCCACTGATCAATAGTGTACTGCAATGAGGCCTTTCTCCTGACATTCCTGATGACTAGGATGGGAGATAAAACCATGAAATTCTAGTAAGGTGTTGTGTACTGTGCTCAAATGGTTACTGCTGGCAATTATGGGCTGCAAACAGTACTGTGTAGTGTTAGAGTCTGCTTATTCTTCAAAAATAGAATATTCCTTCTATGTGTATGTACAGGTAAAGAGGTGGTATTTATCTATGATAATTAAAGTTTATGGGATATTTGGAAGGAAAAAGAAAGGAAACAGAGCTTTGGGAGTAAAGTAGTTGTCATCATGTGCATATATTTATATTCAAGCCACATTGGATTGCTGTTTGTTAGGAATGTTTAGTGTTAAGACGTAGGAGCTAATGTTTGGTGCTTGAATGCTTTAAATTGTTCTCACCTTTCAGATGTGCATGTGACCTAAAACTTCCATGAGCCCATGCATTTATTATTATCCCTATGAAATGCCTGGCAGTGTATTAAACTTGCAGAACATTATCTGTTGCGAAAACTCCTGGAATGATATCTTGGTTATTTTAGGAGACATGCCTTCAGCTCTGATAGAAGTTACAATTTTTAGCTCTTTAAATAATATATTTTGAATTAGATTTAGATGACTAAACTGGTATTAATTTCTTAGAGCTACTTCTAGGGCTTGTCTCTCTTTCTCTCTCTCCCCCTTCCCTCAGTCCACCTCTCCTCCCCACCAATAATGTTTTCCCAACCAAACATATCAAAAAGCCTAAACCAGAATGGAAGCAAGTGTTCTGCATGAATTGTTAGTGACTTGAGCAGATGTAGCTACTCTGATCAGTCCCACTTCACAGTGGGAGTGCACTAAAGCCATCTTACCCTGCTTGATGCACTTTTGAGTGGAGAATTTTTCCAGCGGTGTACAGGCAAAAGCAAAGTGCAGTTGTTGTACAACTCACCTGGGAATTTCATTTTTGTTTTGTTTTTGATAATGTGATTAAAAGTCCCTGATTAGAAAAAGGCAAAATCATACTATGTCTCTTTAGAAGTAGGATTAACTTCTTCAGTAATTGTCATACACTTCTGAATCTGTACATGTAACCACAGACTCAAAGCTTCAGTCTCTTAAGAAAATGAATGGTAATATCTCTTCAGTTTGTATCGTAGCATGTGGTGCAGGGCCCTTCTAAAGCATCAAGTTAAAGCAGAGTAGGATTCTATTGGTTTGAGGAACTGTGATGAATTTGTGTGAGTGTAGCAGCACTAAGATGTTCTACCAATACAGAAACCAGATTTTTTTGTCCAGCTAATGTATATGTCAAAATATAGTCCATGGAGAATTGTTTGGATCTCTACCATTCTTTTAGGTGTGGTGTAAACCAATAAGAAATTAAAGATACTAATGAAGAGTTAGTTTACATTGCTTCATAATCTATTGAGAAAGGCTATTGGCTAAGTAGCCTGTTGCAAAGAATGTGAGATGTATGGTGAGATGTATGGTTCATGGTGAAACATGAACCAACTCTCATGAGTTGCTCTCAGTTGTGAATAAGACAAACAGGACCAGGAGATGGGGGGTCTTTACTTGGTGGGGCTTCACCTGGATTACTGTGTTTTGGGTGTAGTAGAGGCAGTTGAGAGATGCAAGGAGACTGGAGCAGGTCCATTGGAGGACTACTAAAATGGTCAAGCTGTTGTGAGTCTGGCACATAGGAGGCTAGTGGATAATCTAGTAGTAGTCTGTAACTACTTGAAAGTCAACTGCAAAGATTATGGAACCAATATCAGACCAGAAAACATAGCGAGTGACAGAAGGTGTTCTGGCCTTGACTGTGTAACAGTGTTGTCAGTAATCCACTTGTGAGCGGGATGTTAGGCTAGATGACCTCTAGAAGTCCTTCCCAACCTACATTTTCCTGATTCTGTAAAAATGAGGTTAAACAGAGAGGGTAAGAGACAGTATACTGTATAGGTTGTTTCTAGTGCTATTCAGATACTATGATCATGAATAGGAATTAAATAAAACAATCCTCCTCTCTTTAGATTAGGAAGAGTTTACGGGGCTTTACTGGAAGAGTTTAATGAATTAAAACAAACAAACAAGAGTAAAAGCTTAATAAAAATGTGATACAATGCAGTATGGGCAGAGTGAAGGTTCCAATATTTAGGAGCAAAACCTCCTTTTTTATTTCTGCTCTGTTCTTGGTTGCTTGTTTCTGTTTCATCACGCCATGCTATAGTCCTTATCTGTTGCAGAATTCCTGACAAAAACTAGGCACAGTGTGGTTGCTCACATAGTGTTCCCATAAGGGAAAAAGTACATGCAGCTTACTGTTTTGAAAAATTACTTCATTGAATCTTATTCCCTTTTCTTTATTGGATAGCTTCCGACAGTCTTCTTTGCATATATGATGAAAACTATATTTGGTGGCTCTCAAGAAGATTTTTATGTTTTTTCTTTCATGTAGTAGTCACAGCTATCTGGTTCTGAGTAAGAAAAAGCCATGATGGTCAGAATTTTGTCTGCTTTTCAGGTCTGTGGCTTTTCTTCCTCAACTGCCCTGATGGTGTCTAAGACAAAACGAGTTGCTTCTTAGCTCCTTTGTTATTCTTGTTTTATTTTTTATTGTATTTTTTTATCAGAATGTCCCATGTCAGACAGCATAGAAACCTTCAGGGGTGTTGTTCTGATGACTCAGTAAAACAATATTGTTGGTACCACATACTGCTCTGTGTGTTTAGTCCGTGTAAATTCTGCACCCTTTTTTTTTTAATCATCGTCTTCCTTACCTGATGGGAAAAATTTCCTGGTATGATTTTGCTATAGAAAAAAACCCCAAAAAAACCAAAAAAACCCCCTCACAATGGATTCTAGAAGAGCAACCTCTCTTGGTGATCCATTTCTAATTTTGTAGGTAATCTGTTACTGAGAGGCATACTGCACTTCTGGGGAAAAGATCTCGGGTTGTTTAATTTTCATTCGACACTAATTTCATTTTTTAGCCATTGTATCAACAAGGTTTTATATTACAACCATTGGCTGTGCATGTATGTAACTTGAAGCCCGCCTGGATTTTGAACCTGAGAAGCAGTGTAGGATTTCTCAAATTAATTAGAATAATAGTATGCCTTAAACTGTACTTCTTTTATTTTTAAAGAGAAGAATAGAACTAAAGTGGGAAGATTGGGAAAGTAAAGTAGAATAAATGATCAGTTAGCAAAACATAAAGGAGAGATATTCCACAAATACTACAATAGAATATTATAGTTCCTACAGGAATATATGTAGAAAGAACAGAGAAATAGAGTAAGAGTCAAGTGGGTTATATAAAAGTTCACTATGATTTTGATTTCTATTTCTTTAATCTGTCAGAAGTTTAATGTCACTTTCCAAGGGAGTTTACAGGAGATTTTCTTTCATTGGTTTTGAGACAAGTATATCGGATTAAACAGTCCATCTATATATACAAAAATAAATTCAGAATAGGATTAAATTCTCAAGTTTGGAGGGGGAGAATGAAGTCTTGCTTGTTCAAAGCAGAAGAAAGAATCCAATAATACTTGCATTTGAAGGAGGAAAGTAGTGGTAGAAGGTAAAGAGAAAGGACAAAATTGCTTCTGTAGGTTTGGAGCTATTTCTACTTTTTCTGAAGACTCTCTCACCACTGTCATTTCCTTAGATCCTTACTGAAGAAAGGCTATAATGGAACTGGAGTTGTGTAAAGATGGTGAAATATTTTTTAGAACCTTGCTACAACCTATCTTGTACGCACTAAAGGACATAAAGCTTCAAGGATATGCAGAAACTGATAATTTTTTTTAAAAGGTAATTCCAGCTTTTGCCACCTGCAGCACTTCCCTGCGGTGTGGTTACCAGCAGCCTCTGCTTTTGCAAGGCTGAGTTGGCAGAACTGCAATATATCTGATAGTCTGTGCCTCAGAGAAGTTCCAAGTTAGTTATTTGTGCTGTCAGCAGAGAGCTAAAGATCAGAAGTGAAAGGAGGAGGTAAGAAAAGGTAGCCAGTGCTGGGAATGGCTGAAGTTTTGTGAAGTTCGCTGGTATACACTTTGAGCCTCATGTATGTAGTTTAAAGTAGTAGTAATAGAAAAAGAACTAATAATCTCTCCTTTCTTCAGTCTCACAAATAGATAAAAGAAACAAAATATTAATTATGGAAAACCTTGTCTTCTTAGGTATTATTTTCGTGATACACTTAAACTTGCAGGCATTACCGGAAGATGAATCAACATGCTGAACTCAATTGTAAGTCTGCATTGGTCACAAATGGAAATGTACTCTAGTCCAGTGTATCTGTTTAGAAGTGCCTTCATAGGTGTTTGGTATTTAGCGTTTGTCTTGAAAAACGTTCAAGGAACAAGGTGTGGGGTTTTTTTTCAGATTTTACTGAAGTACATTAAAGGTTTTGAATGGAGAATCTGTAACAAAGGGCCTACTAGAGGAAGACAACCTTATCTAAGACAGTCATTAGGTATTTGCCTAATTGTAGTCTTAAGTAATTTAACTTCAGTGAGTAGGTAAGAATCTAAAGAGTTGTGAATATTTTGTTTGAAGAATGGGGTATGTTTACTTTTAATAGTTGTCTACATGCATTGATAAAGGTAGCCTAGAAAAATTTCAGTCGGCAGTGATATTTTTTGGTTCACTGTAAGAAAACAGTGAAGGAGCTCAGGAATATAGCAGTGCGTCCTACCAATAATGTGCTTAAATGCAAAACTCATAAAACCCAAATTTTGCAGAGCAGCAAAGGGAAATACATTGCCATTTTATCTGAAGAAGAATGGTAGGAGCCTAAACAGTTGCAAAATATTGCTGAAATAAATTATGTCTCAAAGTTTTACTAAATATCTTCTACAAACCATAAATGTGAATAAAATATCTGTGTTAGCTAGTGAAGATTTGATGGTGTTGAACAACTCCTGGCAGTCTGTACTGTTCATTTGACTAGAGGTGGAGGTTGGTTTGAACTGATGAGTAAGTGTGTTGGTGCCTGGTCTGATATCCACCCTGCAGATTGCCAGGTCCCAGGCTGTTTAGCAGTCTGAGGACAAAACGCTGTCACTAGCAGAGGGGGACGTAGCAAAATCTATATGCCTTACTGTGCGTTTATATCACTGGTACTACCTGTGGGGGAGTATCCCTAACTTCTGACTTGATGCATAGGAAACTCCTTTCCTGAGCTCCTTAATACTAGGTGGACATAAACTCTTTTGCAGAGTGAGCTGAAGCATCTTAGTTGTCCTTCCACTCAGAACTGCTCTTTGGAGGAATGTTTCTCTTGACTAAGAGGTAATTTATTTTTTTTTTCCTCCTTGTGTAACTTTGATTTACCTGCTATTCCTAGAAATAACTTCCCTTATAGTTAGTGTACTCCTTCCACTACAAAGCCCACTGGTCAGGGAGAATCTCTTGTTAGGGTTTTTTTTTGTTTGTTTGGTTTTTTTGTACACTGAAGGAAGGGGTGTGGGGGAAAGTGATAGAAATAGGAACAAATTTCAGAGCTAACACCTCAATCACAGAGCTTTCTAGGTGAAATTTCCTAAACTTGGTCTCTTCTTAAGGCACTAGCCTGCCCACTCCAAACAAAGTAGGACAGTTTGATTCAAGTGAGATTAGGGCCAAAAATACAACCCTCAAAGCCTCTATGCTATTGCTGCTTAAAAAAAATAAATAAATCAAACCTTTTCTTCCGCAGGTCAGCAAGTGGGTCTAGAATTGAGTTGTGGGAAAAGCTTTCCCAAGAGTCCTTATCATTTGGGTGGAAGGGTTTTAATTTGAATAGCAGTAGCCCAAAAGCTATGGCATCTGATCAGGTGTTTATGTCCTGGTTAAGAATACAGTGTCTGGAGCTGGGCAAAACTCCTGGTTCGAAATTTTGTACTGACTTTCTAGTATTTTCTGTTGTATGGCAAGGTCCCTCAATCTTTTAAATGAACAGAAACAAAATAAGGCTGTTAAGCCTTGAGTTGTAAGGCTGGTAACTTTCAGTTAAAGTTATGGTATATTGATTTTTAAATTGATTTTCTTAATCATCTGGAGGGACAGCAGCTGGCCTGTAATCATTCTTGTCTAGGCTGCCCAAAGGCCATTCTGGTAGGTGTCTGTTCCTGGTGAAGGAACTTCCCCTCTGATGTTGGTCAATTCAGCCTTGCTTCGGGCTACAAAAAAACTACCAGCCAAGGCCAAAGTGAGATTTAGAATTTATTCCTTCATCCAGTCCTCTTCCTGAATACATCCTGGTCTGTTTTTGTAATTTGATAAAATCGTTGTACTATTACTTTGAAAGCCTTTGCAGGAAGAAAAGACCATCATCACCACTAAAATAACTGTATTTGTTTGAGCAATGATTGCCTGAGAATAACTGTTGCATTTTTAATTGCTATAAAGTTACATTTACAGAAAATTTGAGTAAAACTGAGGCATACATCTGACTTGGTCTAAAATGAGATTGCCTTTCGCAGACAAACCTGCAGTCACTTCATTTGCATGCCGAGTAGCTGAATGAAAACAAGTTTCCATTCAATCCAAGATATTGGAGCTGATGCAATAAGCTGTGTTGGGAAAACTCCCTGGAGTTTGGAAGCAGCTGCTAGCCCATCATTTTGGAGTGTGGGGTGCAAGCGTCTGCCATAAAAGGCTGATGGATCTATTGTACTTGTGTAAAGCAGAAGTTCGAGTAGTACATTCAAATGCATTTTTTCTGAGAGAGAGAAAGATGCAAGAGGTGTAACGCCTGTTCATGCAGGTACTGCAAATATCCAAATTTAGATAGAATACACTTTTTCTTCCCCAGGTATGTCCTGTCAGAAACTTAGGGACTAATTTGATATGTAGCATGTGAGTCTTGGGGTTATTCTCTGAGCTGACATTTCACCTCCTATAAAAAGTTCTGTTGGAGGAGAATGTTTCTATGCTTTTATTTTATTTTTGCTTGGAGCACATCTTTACAACATCATTTTTGAGTCTGATGGAGCAAGCACTTATGTCATCTTGAACTATTTTCAGAAAAGACGTGCTTGCTTTTGTCAGGAGGAGAACGTGCAACTTATTTTTCCCCTAGAGTATTTACATGTTACTTGATGGTTTTGCCAAAGGAGACAAATTCAGAGGGTGCAGCATAGTAACCAGAGGGCTGCTTTGGTAGAGATTGGTCCTCAAAGAGCAATTTAGTAAACTCCAGTAATTAGCATCAGCATGTTCAAATGAACTTTACATCTTCATGTGCCTCACAAGGAAAATGTGGTAATTCTTTGAGGGCTGTGGAAGTGTACAAGGAAGCTGACAGGCCTAAGTAGATGCAAGTGGTTCTGCCGAGATAATTTTAAAACTACTCTAATTTATAATGTTGACAAGTTTTCCTCAGGTTTTCCAGATGCCTTTTAGTATGGGTCTGCCCCAACCTCAGAAGTGCAACATGTATGTGTTTCCTAGATCCTTCTTGCTTTTTATTCACCCATGCTGCTCAGCATATTGCAATCTGTCTCAAAGGTTTCACAAGACTTGTCAAGATGAAATGAGGACTTCCCATGTCCTTCTCTTTTTTCTGCTTCCTTCCCAACAGCTTTCCTTTGGTCATTGTTCTGGCTCTACTGCTGCCTTTCTCCCATGAGCTAACTTAATGGAATAAACTGGTAAGAAACCCCCAAACTCGGCTTGATAGGTTTCTCCTATATCAGTGAGTTAAATGGGGCCCTGAAAGGGTCCAGTGAGCTGTGGAGCTTGGAGCAGAGGAGGAGTGATACCAGATGGCCAGAAATGAGAAAGAGAAGGGGTTGGAGTTGGAGAAGGGTAGGAGCAGCAATAGCAGACAGGGAGGATGGGAAGCAAGCCTTTGGGTAGTAATGAGACATTAGGTTGGCTCAAAGCCTGTAGAGCCACAGTTTAAGTTACCATTTGTAATTTTTCAAAAGAAAATAACTGTGTGATTCTATGGATTTTCAGGAATGTATTCCAGATGCTATACAGGCACCATCTTTTCATTCCAGGGATGTTGCGCTCTCTTTAAAACTTGTGGCTTCCTACTGATGAGACAGTTGGAAGATCTTTCACACATTTAATTCTTTAGCCAAATAGCACTTCTTGTTGCCCAGAGACATCACAACATCATTTCTACAGGCTGGGAAGTAGTATCCCCCAGTTTTACTTTTTATAACCTTTGGCAGCCTGATCTCATCATATATCCAGTTCATACTGTATTCAACCAGAGCTGCCATTGCAAAATGTTTTCATGTATACTAACATTTCTTTGCGTGTTTCTGGGCACAAACCTCCTCTTGATTTGTGGCTTCACACCTTTCTAAAATGCCTGATCAGAGGTGTTGTGGATTTTGTGTAATAGAAGGCCATGAGAGTGGCCTGAGTAGATTACACTGGTGCGTTGCATAATTTGATTTAACTACACAGGTATTAAAATAGAAGTTGCCAGGTTTGTGCTGTTATAATAACAGGCGTAGGAGTGCTGTGTTTGGTAGAAATAGCTCACTGATGTAGAAACTTACTTGAGAGTATAGTCAGTTGTCATCTGCCTCGCAGGATTCAGGATGAAATACTTCCATTTTCATTTCAGGTAACAATTGTTGTACTTTAGCATTAAAAGTAGTTCCTCATACTATTTTATGAACACTTCCCAACTACTATCAATACAAAGCTTAACAAGCTCACTGTAAAGCACTTTTCCGCCTAATACATTGTTTTTACTGAAAATTCCACTGTTGCTTCCTATCTTACTTGTATTTGACTGTTACTTAGTCCTTCTGCTGCAGGCACCCTTCTGCTCATTGTTTACACAGTTCATTATTTAATTCCACCAAAAATGGATTTTGGAGGAAAAAAAATTTGGTTTGTAGGTATAATACTTGGTTTCACGTACTTTGTACTAGAGCAACAGTTTACAAATTGGACGTTTCATACTGACCAGTCTGTAATTTTCCAGCTTTGCTCCGTGCAGAACAGACTGCTTTTAATTTCAGATGCCTGCCATGCCTTCCTGTGCAGCTAGGATATCTTGGTGGCTCTCTGAAAACTAGGAGTCATTCACTTAAGTGTTCACAGCTTATAGAAGTCCAGTGGGCAGCTCTGCTTATGGAAGGGGAAGCAAGCAGTGACAATATGGTTTCTCTTGTCTCTCTTTAGCAAAGAGCAAGTTAGCCATTACTTCTGATGTCATAGATTGTCTTCCATTGAACTTAGCCTATCTCCTCTGCTTTTACTTTTTCNGAATTTTCCCTTCTTCTCTTTTTTTTTTTTTTTTTTTTTTTTTTTTTTTTTTTTTTTTTTTTTATTGCTTTCCTTAGATTTGAACCTCAGGGAAGGGTCCGTAATTTTTTTTGGTAATGATTCCACCTGAGTAGCTGTGAGTCATGAAAAAGTGGGGCAGCTTCCTGCACCAGCTGTCACGGTATCCAGCAGTGTTGCTATACACACAGAGCTGATGTAGCAAACGCTTATGAGGGCTTTTTTTTGGAGGGTGGAGGGCATTGCTTTATCATTGTTGTGTTACTGACCAAATTTTCTTGGAGCTCAGAAAAAGAAAAAGTAGAGGAACCATGCAACAACAGTTACGTAAAATTCCGAGCAGGATATTCCAGTTTGGTCAAGTTCCTAATGACATAAATAGAAGTGCACATAAGCAGGGCAGAAATTTCTTGCCATTTTAGTTGTCTTCAAATTTTCTTTGTAAAATGCAGAATACATTGAACATAAATCATGAAGTCTGATAGTACAATTATAGTTGCAATGGCTATGTTATGCAATGCAGTTGCAATGGAGTATAATCTACGATCTCACTACAAATCTTGTGTGAGTTCTCTACTGTATGCAGTACTTTTTCGTGCCCCTGTTGTTTCTCACTTGTTTTTTGTTCCCCGCCCATTACTTAGGAAGTAGCTCAAATAATTTCTTTCTTTAAAACAGAATTGCTCTAATTAAATTCCTATTCAAATGTGTATCTATCAAGTAGTTTTTAGAAAAGAGTGTATTTCTAGGAAATGTTTCCTGAGTCAATTAAATTGAAAGTTCAAGGTAAGGTTCATGTAATTGAAAAATATAAAAGGTGTCTAAAAAGGAAGATGTATTTATTCATGCCACTGCTAGATTCCATGAGGTATTATTCTCACTGCTATTCATGTTTTTGAAGGATAAAGGCTTTTCTAATGCAGTTGCTGTGCTAACTAGATTTCTGAACAATAATTTTTGTAGGCTTTTGTTAATATGAGGAGGGCTCATTAAACAATATTAAAAGGAGGTGGCAATATAGTACTGGAATGCATATTTTGAGAAGTGGTTTCTTGAAAATGATGCAAAAATTTTCATAATTTCCTTTCAATGGTTTTTCATTTATGGTCGGTTTCATGGACTGTATAATGGATGTAATGAAAATTGACTATGATTGAAAATTTAGTTTCCACTTAATTGCATTTTAAAGCAAAAAATCTCAGTGTACAGAATTCTTTATTCTGTAGAGACCTGTACAGCTTTAAAAAAGTTGAATGAAGGCAATGCTTATTATGAAGAATATTCAGTTTAACTTTTTTCCACCTAGTTCCAGTTATAGTCCCAGAAGATACGGCAAAATGTTAAAGCCGTGAAATAACATTAAAATGCCATTTAATGTGTCAAGGGAAACTTTGTTTATTTTTTTCTCAGATAAAAAGTCCTGAATAAAAGCTTTTTCTTCTGTAGTGCTTGCAGGTTTTCAAGTAGGTGGAGATGGCTGTTGCTAGCAGCAGATTATACCAGATGCCGAGTTGCCTAGGGATGTGTGCTTGGTTTGCTGGAGACAGGTCTTATTGTCTTGCCTCCAGGCATTAGGTTGAGTCTGTTAGACAATATAAGTAGTGATTTTTATCCTTTGAGTTAGTGGAGTGTCACATGGTGCTATATGACATTTTTAGGTAATGCATGAAGTAGGTTTTTTTTGTTTTTTTAAAACTTAGATATGTAGAACTAGGTGACCTCTATTGAAGTTTTGCAAAACCCTTAAATATTTACCACTGAAAGAAAAGAAGGATTGTAGATTTCAGAGACATGTTGCTCAGTTCCCTGCCTAAGAAATAAACTAAATTAGCATTTTGTCATAGTTCTTTATCCACAGAAATACTATCAAGGAAGAGATGAAAGGATTTGCATTTATATTATACACCTTAGCATGGAAGTAGTGGACCAGTGAGGCTCTGCATGATGAATATCTGCAGATTTCCTGAAAGTCCCACTAAAAGAAAATTAACTATTTTATAGAGATTTGCTGCATTTATATTAGATACGAGTTAATAGGTGTAATACATTTTCCTGTTATTTTACACTTGTCTGTGTATGGGATATTTAATTTGTTTCCTGTGAAATACCTTATTTTTAGTGCAGCAACCAACATGAGGTATTTGGCAATGTGGCCTGTGATCTCCTTTAATATTGCAATTTGTGTGTTCTTGTGAGATTTCATTTGAGCTATAATTTGTAAATAAATTTGTCCATATTATGAGTATGAAATGAAAATTGCGAGTAGTGGAACTGTGTGTGGTACCAGTCTGTTGGGTTTTTTTCTTCGTTAAATTTGCATTTGCTGGAGATCTCCAGATACTCAATGTAGCATCCTTGTTGTGCTTGCTGAACATCACTTTCTCTAGTGCATTCAGCTTGGAGACAGCTCAAGCAAATTAAGGAGTATAAAATTGTCTAAGCAATTGTTTATTTTGGATAAGATATTTTTTCTGAAAAATGTTATGACATGTCGTAGCCTGTTCCAACATAACAGTAAACACTTCATGAATCCATATATTGCTGGAGAAGATACGGATTTACAAGGTTCTAGTTTGACAGAAGTCTGCCAGGAGGTTGTGAATACAGCATGCAACTGTGAAAGATAATTCTTAGAGCAACGCATAATATGTCAGACCTATCAAATCTGCTAAAATTATTCAGTGCTTCTCTTCTTTACTGTTTTGCACGTTATAATGCAGTAGTCGTGTTGGGTTAATGTGCTAATGGATGATCTTCAAAGTTTAATGAACATAAGCAGGTTTTGCATCTCGCTGTTCTGTATGCAGCCGACAGTTTTGTTCAGGCCTTCCTGTAGTTTTGAGATTCAGCGATGGCTTGATATTCAGTGTTGAAATCAAAGTGAGTGAAAATATTACCAACAAAATGAACAGTGTTAACCCTTTAATCTTAGTGTTTTGGTTTCCTACTTCATACTAAATTAGCATCAAAGCTAAGGAATTGTTAATATCCAGTTAATAAAGTTATAATAATAAGTTATAATAAATTATAATAAAAAGTTAATACCCAGACAAATGTTTCTCTGACAAAGGCAAGTAGTTAAAGCTCGAAAATGCACAATATGATTTTAAGAAAACATTTACTTAAACATTTTTAAGTAAATGCACATTTAAAAGTAAATAAACATTTTTAAGTAAACATCCAAAGACTGATGTAACTGGTCATTTCTGATTGGTACTACATAAATGCTTATGTTCTGAGCTAGCAGTTCTATTCGTGTAGGCTGTCCCTTGCATTTTGTGTAGCTTTTCTTGAATTGCACTTCGTGTCTCTGTCCCACCTATCTTGACCAGATTCTCTGCTATCATTGTGGCAAATAAAGGTTAACTGAACTTGATTAGGGCTTTCAAGGTTGTACTTTTGTCCAAGATATACAGTAGTAATGGTGTCTGTAGATACTCCCCAATCTGAGCCACATGTGCTGTAGCCTGAGAGCTTCATATGGGGTTCTTTTGGTGTGTTGGTTTGTTTGGGTTCTGAGGTTCAAACATGGGCAGGTTGCTTCTGGTTTGGGAATGTTTTTGTTGTGGTTGCTTTCCTGTGTCACATGCACAATATAACTACTTTGAAGTTGAAAATGGTCAATTTTGAAAATATTAACACGCTGTCTATCTGACCTTCTTTAGGAAAGCTCAAGAAGAGAAGAAGAAAGTGGTTCTAGCAGGCTGCGTGCCACAAGCCCAACCTCGTCAGGACTACCTGAAAGGCTTGAGTATTATAGGGGTATGTATCTTTATCAATTAGAAACCAAAGGTTTCAATAAATGTTTTCAATAGGTCAATGTCAATATATAGACTTTGCCTTTCTCTTGGAAAAAGCAGCAGAGAAGCTTGGTACCACACCCACCCCCCCGCCGCCTTTTGCTGCTTACGTTATACAGCACTTCATTCTTCTTCCATCCAGGGTGATTTGGTTTGGTTGTGGAATGAGGGGAGAAGGAAAGGGATACTGTTGGTGGAACTGAGTTCCAGTGCCCTTTGCAGCCTGAAGATACCCAGGCTTCACCCAGGGTAATGATGATATCCATTACCATATTCTTTAAAATATAACAGTTTATTTCCTTTAAGACAAAGAAACACACACTTCGTTAAAATCAGTGAAAGACTATGCGAATTACATGGACAGAGCTGATGGTTTGGTGGTTGTTTTTTTTACTTCACACTGCTAAGTAGAATGGCAGATTATTTTGTTTAAATTTGAGGAACTCTGAAGACTTAAATCCACCGGTGACTGAATTGTTAAACAGTTACCAAGCTTTAGCTTGAAAAGGTAACCAGAGAACTTTTGACTTCATTCGGTTAGTAAAGTGCCTTCAGTATCCTTTGGGATGAAGTACTACTGTATAATTGAATCACTTTTGTAAAATAGTCATAAAAATCCAGGCTTCAAAGCACAAGCCAACAAAGATTCTTCATTGTTCAAGCCTCTAGATTAAAACTTGATGAACTTGTAAAAGACATGTTTGAGTTGAAGCACTGTCGTTGGATGCAGTGTGTGAGAATTACAATGAAGCTGTCCTGTATTACGTTAAGTCAGAGCAGATGACTGTGCAACATCGTTTCTGCGTTAAACATGTAAAAAGGTCAACGTGTTTCCACTTCAGTGTCGTGAATTCAGGTTAAGATGAAGATTTTATGGGAAGAAAAACAATAAAAATGTTCCAAAGCTTTCACTTTCATTAGAAGATCATACAAGATGCAGTTGTTCAAAGTAATTTAGAAGTAAAATAATAGTTTGTTTGGAATTAGGAAGAAGATGGCTTCGTTAACTCATTTATTGGAATTCTTTATAGAGATTGACTTTGTGCTATTTGGATTTTTAATTACTTACTGCTGTCACTCAAAATGTTTTATCTCCTAATTTTTTTCCCAGCTGCCATTCTCAGCTACATTAATGCCTATAAATTAACTCGGTGTCCAGAAGTGATATACAGGGGCTGTAAAATGCCCCACTATTCAGTATAGATGATACTGCATTGAGAGTTACAGATGAAAGGAAGAAACAAACTTTCCATTCTGCTTTGCAGTCTTACTTTACACAAATATATGCAAGAGAACTGTGGTGCTCTGTCATCTCTAAGACTCCAACTAATGTACAGGATAGGAAAAAATAAATGGTGAATGGATTTCCTCTTGGCTCAGAGGCAACATAGTTATGTGATCTGTAATTGGTCATTATAGTGAATATAATGATATCTACACATATGAAGACAGAGGAAAAAAAAAAAGAGTCACTATCCTTTGACCAAGACTAATCTAATGTTTCAGTCATTATTTTTTCTTTCCTTTTTTTTTTTTTAAACTTTCCTTTTTAGATAACATGTAATTTCTGAAAATTAGCCTCTTCATCTTCATGATGTGTTTAGTGAAAAATATTTGTAGTTTTGTATTTATTACAGAAAGATTTCTGTTAGGAGTTGAATTAGGGTGTTAGGCTCTCAATGCAGTATTCCCAAATACTTTTGAATTGGACCTGAAAATACGGAAATGTGATCTTCACAATAAGGACACTGTCTTCTAACTGCTGTGGTAAAATTTACTGTGCTTTAAATAATAGATGCTTCAGCTCAGAAAGGTCTTAAACTTTAGGCACAACTATTAACAGAAGCAAAGCTAAGAGCAGGTATTGTCCATGTTTTCGGTTTGTACATTTAAGATTTTCTTCTCATTTTACAAAGAGTGTGTGTGAGGGGGTAACTGTACCTAAAGGATAAGAGTTGTTGTGTTCTATTGCAAAATATTTTTGAAAGGCAGTTTTGACAGAATTGAGAAATAGAAAATGTGCTGTTGGCAGTAGGATATTGATTCTGCTTTAAAATTTTAAGCATTAAGAGTACAGTTTTGGAAATCTTGCTTTACCACCAGGTTGGTCTCATCTTCAACTTGGCTGAGAGATACAGTTGATTTATTGTTGCTTATGTAAGCTCTACTATTTTTTTATTTATTTATTTTTTAAAAAGAACAGTGTTGTCTGAGAACGTGGTTATTTACCAGCAATTCTAACTCCCTTGGGGCAGCTTTCTGAAGGCAGAGTGTGTCAGAGGGCTCTTCTGCTCCTCTTGTTACAACGGAGGAGGAAGTTGTGATGTAACTGCCAGAGAAATTCTAGTACCTCAGGGCTTGTTTTGATCTGCACTTGAGAAATACAGGACTGAACTTCCACCGTTCTTTATTTTTTACTTGATTTGGGCAGAAGGGAAGGAAGGGTAACTGTTACCATATCACTGTTATCACTTGCGATGTTACCGTGCTTTTGTGTTTCTTTAAAGTCATTGCCACTGTTTGAAAATAATGTGGGTTGGGGTGCTGCCATAGGCTGTATGTAAGGCAAACCATAACATAATATGGCAAGGTAAAGGAGCTGTTTTCTGGAAGGGGGCAGCTCTAGGTATTAGTATACGTGCCAAGAGTGAAAAGTACGCGAAAAACATAATGGAACATTATATAGGTTCACAGCCATTTACACTCGGGTGGTTTCCAAAAGTTACCCCTTTATGTTTGGAGTAGTGTACCCACTTCAAACTCAAGCGCGCACAGGGTATTGCAAAGAGAAAGCAACTCTTGTAGTTAGAGCTGTCCCTCACTTTTCATTGTAAGTTGCTAAAAAGAAGAGTGTGACTTTGTCTATGCTGATTGTTTTGAGGGGATTATACGGGGAAGGAAAGGAAGGACAAGGGGGAGCAAAAGATGTAGCAGACAGGTCATGTTCTGGGACTCATGACTGGATGTAGGTAGTCACAGTGTTTCCTCACTTCCCGGGTTGCATGCAAAGGCATGCAAACCCTTTGTTCCCAGTGATAAGTTGAATCATTGAAATGGGATGAAGTGTTTTGTTTCTTTGACACTTATCTGGAGTTTTAACGTTGGAACCTCTGACCAGTTTGCTGAGGCTTCATAGGCAATGCTTCACAAGCCCTGTGTTCTCTCTACTTTGAAATCATCAGACTTACTGGACATACTGAATGCATAGGGCCTAATACACATATGTATCCCATTAAAGGCATGCAATAGCTCCACAGATGAATGAACCTCACCTCTTCCTGAATGAGAATGTCAACCCCAATTCTCCTTCCTTCTCCATCTTTCCCAATGTAACATCTAACATCAAAGACCTGTCATCTTCTGCTGTACACCCATTTCCCAAGGCAAGAATTTCAGCCCATTCTTTCATCTGCACAAAATGTATCCAGTGTCGCCAAGGCTGTAATCCCCGCTCTGCTGCTATGCTCCGAGTCAGAAGGTGCAGGTCCTGTGCGTGGTAGTTACTTCAGGCTCTTTGGCCAAGTTGAGCCTGAAGCCACTGTTTCCAGAAGAAACGTACAGCCATGAAAACCTCTCTGCAGGGGCTCCCTGCATTCCCCTGACCTCCAAATAACCCCTTTCTGTGGCTGTTCTACTCTATAAAGTGAGCAAGTAATGTTTTTAATAACCAGTTTGAAACGGTGGAGTGTGATTAGTGAAAGTGCTGAACACTCCCGGTAGCAGCATATAACACTAGGACCACTTCTGTGAAGTAGATGGTTCAGTATAAAAAAATAAGTACATTACAAAAAATAGGCATTTGACTTCTCAAGCTGTACATCTATAATTGGCGTACATTTTTAATGTGCCTTAGTTCTCCATTTGTAAAACCCTTTAACAGTGCTATTGTGAAAGAAAATCAGTGTAACCGTACTAAGATGCTGAATGCCTGTACATCCCTGCTCCTTTGGTGTCCTAAATGATGATGATATGTTATATTGTATTTCTGATGTTCAGTTCATACAAGTTTCAATGATACTTGCAAAAGAGATAATGATACTTCCCTACTTTGCAGTGTTTGTAAGGTCAGACTGCGTTAAAGATTGCATTAAATTGCAAGCCTCTCTGCAGCCCTTAAACTGGAGCCTTGCATAAATGCAAATATGCAATGTGTCCTTCATGAAAGACAAATTTGATGGAATTTTATTTTGAATGATTTAATTAGCAGAACTTCTTGGAAAGCATGCTGAAAGGCTGGGAACAGGTGCAGACTCTTCTGTAACTTATGGCAAAGAATGGTTTCATGCAAAATTCAAGCTCAGTCAGTACCTCTCAGCTGGTCGGCTTTGGCTTTTAAATTGACATGCTGGTTCTTGGATATGATGCTTGAACCTGGAAAGTCAGGAAAGAATTGTGGTTAAGCACCTGCTTTTAAACTGGAAATTGGACATGCAAATAGAAAATATTCAGCAGTTATGTACTGTCCAATGAATCAAAAGCTGTAGGAATTAATTTAGATAAAAATTATACTTCAGCTGTATCAGTGTTTAGCAATGAAAATCAGTTGTTTACGTGCTTTTCTGGGGTAGTCTCCTTCCTTTTAAAGTTTGTGTAGAGCCTGCTCTCAGGATACCTTCCTAAACCAGAATATTGCCCATTACTATGGTCAGTGTTGTCAGCAAAGGTTTTAAACAGATGTTATCCCTCTGAAGCCACAGTGTCTAGTCACATGCCTTTTGAAGTTTTGTATTAAGGCCTGGATTTGTGCTGCCTAAGTGCTGTAATTTGAGAGTCTGTTTGCTCAGCTCCCATTATGGTCAGTGAAGATAATTATCTCTAAGATAATTTAGATTTTTAGAAGATCTGAAGTGACTTTTGAAACTGTGTATTTCCCTTTTACTGACTTCAGAGCAGGGATACTCTGAGTAGGCTTTTAACATCCAACATCTGGCAGAGCTGCCTAAACAAGGTGAGACGAAACTGAGAACTGGTGAACTGGCATTAAAATCTTTAGGATTACAAATAGCGGGTTGTAATTACCTAAGGTTGTTTTAGCTATGTAGTAACCAGTTTGTTTCTTGTCTATGTGAATGAAAATCAAAAATGGGTAAGGTTTTCCCTAGATGAGAAAAAAAGATTGTTTTGCTTCAAGTAGTTATATATATATATGTATGCTCACTCCCAGGGTGTTCATAAGCAGCTAAGTGCTGACGATGTTTGCTTCAGCAGTACCCTCACGCCGTGCAAGCAAGCTGCTGCCCCTTCCTGTATTGTGGGTACCCTGTCCTCAGTTTCTCTCAACCATTGGCTAAGGTTTTTCTGTTTTGCAGGATTTTTTCAAAAAACATTTGTAGTCTTCAGTATTTCTCATCTTTGTCCCTCCTTCACTGGCTTCAAGATCTTTTCTTGATAGTCACTTTCTGATACTTGATGTGCTTACACATTGCTTGTGTTCCCTCTGAGAAATTTCTCTGTCTGGGAAACTCACTGTACTGGGGAAGGGCAATTGGGGGAGGCTCCGGGAGTAATTTCTTGAGAGTTGTCATTGTCATGTCAACATCAGAGATGCTTTAACCTTCAGACCTTCTGTGGTGGAAACACATTTCCTTCCATGCTGAAAGGAAGCAGGCTGTGAGGAGCAACTGCGTTTGCTTTGAGGGAAGATCCCTGAGAAGGCTGGTTGTGATGAGGACCTAGCTGCCACTTTTAACCAGCACTGGTAACTAACTGTGTCAGGAGCTGTAAGAACTGAGACTCATCAGAGGGTGAAACCACGAACTTCTTGGCCAAAAGACAGTCACCAGTGGCAAGTGTCAGAGATCTCGTGCTTTGTTTCTGGTTTGTTTTTATTTGCTGCTGATTAAAACAGGTTAATTTCAGTATATCAATAGAAAAAGGAAGACTAGGGAAAATGTAGGCCCACTGATTAATGAAATGGGCACCCTAGTAGTGGAAGACATAGAGAAGGCAGAGTTACTGAATGCCTTCTTTTCTTCAGTCTTCACTGCTAAAGCTGTCCCTCATGAATCCCAGACCCTGGAGTCAAGGGGGAAGGTCTGGAGAGAGGAAGATTTTCCCTCAGTTGAGGAGGACTGGGTTAGAGACCACTTGGCCAAGCTGGACATCCATAAGTCCATGGGATGGGATGCACCTGCGAGTGCTGAGAGAGCTGGCAGATGTTGTTGCTAGACCACTCTCCATCATCTTTGGAAGGTCATGGGGAACAGGAGAGGTGCCTGAGGACTGGAGGAAGGCCGACATCGCTCCAATCTTCAAAAAGGGCAGGAAGGAGGACCCAGGGAACTACAGGCTGGTTAGTCTCACCTTTGTCCCTGGGAAGGTTATGGAGCGACTT
>VYXH01011222.1:100306-112901 GCA_013397275.1 Burhinus bistriatus | reverse complement strand
TTTTTTTTTTTAGCTGCTATTAGACCAATTGGAAAATGAATGTGAAATAGAGATTCTGCTCTTGAAGCCTGTGCAACTTGTGCTTTTCTTCTTGTTTTTGAAACAAAGTGGAAAAGAAACTCCAAGGAAATTACTGCAAAAATCATACTAAATCTAATTCATATGATGTACAGCTTAGAGAAGCAGTATTTAAAAAGCAATATTGTGGAAAAATTATAAACTAATTGAAATGTGCAAAGTAGGGCTCTCCCGCAATATATGTAAGCATATATAGTAGACACTACATAGAATATGCAGTTTGGGTGGAAGTTGGAGGAAGAATCTCAAATTTAAGAATTTTTGAGTGTTTAATTTTTCAGTGTTAATGCTGATTCCGTCTACTTAATATACCAAAATCTCTGTAGTATATTGGCCATTAACTTTAAATAATCTATGTAATAAGATATAGTTGAACTATCACATTATGGGTGAATTTTGGCAAGTGTAACACTAAAACGTAAGTTTGTTGTCTTTGTTGGAGATGATATGTCATGGTCATTAAATCTTATTCTGTCTTGTGAAAAGCACCAGGGCTTCTCCTTCCATTTACAAACACTGCCTGCAGTAAGTGCAGGACAACGTCTTGTTCCCTTAAACTGTACCACAGTATTTTTAATTTCTTCCTATGTTCCAGTGTCTTTCCCCTGCAATACTTCCTTAATTTTCTCCCCTATAGTCTGCCCTCACAATATCCTCAGCTTCTTATTATGTTCTCTACCATCTACTGTTTTGCTGTTGAGACTGGGGAGAGGGAGCTCTCAGGGGCTGTTTGAGCTGCCCAGGTGCTGAGTGCCTGGGTGACCACTGCCTTTCACAGACCAAGAACAGCAGGTAAGGCCTGGACTCTTTGCTAAGGTCCCTCTTTTCTAACCGTTCGGTGATTTTTGCCAAACCGACAGGAACTTGCTATTTTGAGGACAAAATTTGGTTTAAGTTAGGTGGTGAGTTTTATGGTTACTTTTGGCAGATGAACCAAGATGCATAGGAAAAAAAATGGCTAAAAACATAGCCCCAGACTCTATATTCCCCCTTAATCCAGAATGATACACTTTTGAAAGAAGAGTCCATATAAAATATGTCCAGTTGTTGACTACTTAGATATTGACCTTGTGACTTTTTTTAGGTTCAGCAGATAGATCGTGTAGTAGAAGTTGTGGAGGAAACTATTAAAGGTAAGCATCACACTTGAAATACTTGGAGCTAGTCTGAAAGATGTAAGCATTAGCTAGCAGAAGTGCTGCTGTTATGTTCTTTATCAACTTAATGCTTGCTTTCTCCTATCGCTAAATGTTTGGGCAATGCCATGCTTTGCCGTGTATGCTTTGTGTAAGTGGTAATTTCAGAGATCTTTTCTGGCAGGAGCTCTGTGGCCTGTTGGATTCATAGGGAAATGATCCTGGGGAGACTTCATTTAAGTTGCATCAATGTAGGTGGGTGTAGAGTATTGCATCAAGTTTCTGTGCTGTCTTAATTCAGTGCTGTATCTTTGCTTGCTTATGTTTAGTCCTCTCGTGTTTTCTTTTTTTCAGATGTTTTGGCTCACGTCCTTGAGCTTTCCTTAGCAGGACAGATAAATTATCCGCTGGTTTAATGTTCTTTCGTAACTGTGTTCCTTGTTCTCTCTGGCTGTGTTCATGTGTGTGTACATGCAGTACTTTGCAGGGAAGGGGGGGAAAGGCAGCATTGTTTCTGCAGCCTGACTAGTAAACATTTGCTATTAAATAAATATATTTGTCTGGGTCTTTCTGGGTTACCTAAGTTTGTCTCCATTACTTATCAGGCCATAAAAATTACTGTTCCATGAAGCTTTAAATTACAAGGTTTAGTTTTAATTGGCTGTACTTTCAATATAAACAAGTGTCTGGTCCACAAGACGTTCCCTGTAACTTTAATGCTGGAGTATGATGTTTTTGAAGTACAGCATGAAAGTGTAGAAACAGTACAAAATTTTAAAAGAAAAAAAAAGCTTCTATCAAGGAATTGTGTAGTCGGGTGTAAGGCTTCTAGAGCTTGTGGTTTGAAGGCCTTAGCATTTCATATTGCTTTCAAATGCTTTAAAAAATGAAACCTGTACTCCTACGTACTCTCAACCAAAACTTTTCCTGGTTTGTCCTTACCTTACGGCATCTATTTTTCGGATATACAACCTACTGTACTGTACAAACAAAGAAGAAATATATTCAATGTATTTATATTTGTTATCAAATAAGGCAAACTGTTTTACGTGAAACATCATGGTGTTTATGAGAACGTATTGGAGATGGGGATGCTTCATGATTTGTACAACAGCACAGCATTGCAGATCCCTATCTGATTTTCCTGGATTTTATTTATTCTTAAGGGAGTAGGATGATAACCTGGGTCAGCATGCCCTCCCTTTATAAAAATGGACTTTGTAATATTTATACTGACTCCAACCATTACTGCTTTTTCAATAGCATAATTACTCAGGTTATTGTGACTGAATATTATATGACTAGAAAGATCATAAACAATCTAGTAGCAATTGTTAAAATCATGCTTTTCGTTGAATTGATTTCAAGATTGCATTTTACATATTGATATATGGAAAATAATGTTCATATACATGTTAAGGAACATGTAAACTAAAAAGTCTGAATTTTGGGAAAGATTTTGGTTCCTTTCTAGCGTACTATAAGTGATTTGAATAAAAAGGAGTAAGTGGGCTGCTGGATTTCACACATAGCGCCAGTTCCGTCAGGGATTTCTCAGAAGGTAATAAAACACAGAATTTCTGAAGTTTTATTGGAAAAGAAAAAAAGAACAAAATGGTTCCACGGTGCGAGACAGACATGGACATACTGGCTAGAGTCCAATGAAGGGCCAAGAAGATGGTTAAGAGACTGAGGCTGGAATGTCTCTCCTATGAGGAGAGCCTGAGAGAGCTGGGATGTTCAGCCTGGAGAAGAGAAGGCTCGGGGGGATCTCATCAATGTGTATAGATACCTGAAGAGAGAGGTGCAAAGAGGACAGAGCCAGGCTCTTTTCAGTAGTGCCCAGTGACAGGACCAGAGGCAATGGTCACAAACTGAAACACAGGAGGTTCCTTCTGAATATCAGAAAACACATTTTCACTGTGAGGGTAACTGTGCGCTGGCACAGGTTGCCCAGGAAGGTTGTGGAGTCTCCATCTCTGGATGTACTCAAAAACTGTCTGGACACGGTCCTGGGCAGCTGGCTTTAGGTGGCCCTGCTTGAGGGTGGGATGTGGACAAGGTGACCTCCAGAGTTCCCTTCCAACTGTAACCCTTTTGTGAAAATAGAATTTCAATTGGAAAGAGAATCAACAAATTGAACAGGGGTCATAGCATATGATAACAGCTTACTTTTGCAAAAGCCAACCATAAAAATATGTTTTACTTATAATTTTTTCATTTAAATTTGTTTAAAGATAATGCATTAATTTATGTATTTGGGAATCACTTTCCACTAATGGAGAAGAATGTGAAGCTCTTCTTCACTGTGTTTTATGGAAGTGTCTAACCAGGAACTTTCATTATCCAAGTCAAGTAAAATACTATAGATAAACAAGACTGTTGGTTAAGAATATTTTATACTGTGAAATAGATATATGGTAGAAGATTAAATTAATGTATGTAAAACCAAATGATATGTAACCCTCTGTCTTCGTAAGTCTACATCATTTGTAACAACTTTTGAAGCTGTAAGTGGGTTCAGGAGGCAGAGGTGGTGTGGGACAAATTCTGAACTCTGAATTCAGAGCCAGCTGATATTAGTGAGTTTTAAGTTGGATATCTGTCATAGTTGTATGATACAATTTTCTTTACCTTTTTTTTTAAAAGAAAATCAAAAGGTTGCATGGGTGGTATACTCTTGCAGTGTGGCTGTGTATGTGTATTGCAAGTTTAAAAGATGTTCCGATCGAATATTCAAATTGAGTAAATTTAAACTGCATTGTGTCTGCATTCTGTAGGGCAGCTGTCTCTGTAGCTTGGTCAGCTTAACCGAGTTGTCGTAATTTTCTGTCCAGATTCCAAGTTGCTTTTCCTAGTTGCCAGTTTTAAAAGTCTGAAAGTCTGGATTTCCTTGGGTTCCCCTTTCTTAAGGTGTACCTTAGATTTTTCTTGGATGCTTGAATTTTGTAATGCACAGTTTACAAAAAGGAAAACTTTGTAAAAAGAATTTGCCTCCTCACCTTTTTTTTTTTCCTAGTAATGTTCTTTCTAGTTTTCCAATAAAATGGCCCCCCTGTTGGATTTGGTTGAAAGCTTACTGTACTCCCAAAGAAAATTGCTTTCTTGGAATTATTTAGAACTATTTGTATGAAATATGAACGGATTTCTTCTAGCTTTATTTCTCGGTCTTAAGGGCATTGTCAGGAAACCCTCTTCAGAACAATGTCATTCTGCTGGTTCAAGAGATGGTTTCAAGAGGTAGATCTTTATGGTGGTCTTTATCTCAGCTGTCTGAAAACAGCATAATTTCCAGTTCCTATCTCTCCATTAAGATAATTCTCATAAACACTTTTTATGTGACATTACCTTTTTATCCTTCTTCATCAGAAAATGGAAAAGAAGAATGCTTATGTTCATTATTACACTGACAGCCAAAAGAGAGACAGAATTTTTAAGAGACCCTGTGATGTCTCATTTTTATATCACCCTGACTTCTATCATGAGTCTTATGGAACTTTGAAATTTCCTAATTATCAGGTAAATTATCAGGTAAACTGTTACTTCAGAAGCAGCCTTTAATAACTGTGCAGTATTTGTATGCAGGTCTGATTAATACTGCGTCCCAAGATGTATTTTAACTAGAGGCATCTTCAGGTACTTTTACTGTGGTATTGTAATTTATAATCTGAAACCTCTATACTGTGTACTAGGAGCTAGACAAATTAATTTGATCTCGGCCTCAGAATTAGGTTTCTCAAAGTGACAGCCACAATAGTGCAGCCAGAGTGTGTCAGTCTTTCTGATATACAGAACAATTTCATCAGGCAAGGCTCTTATTTAACAGTTTAGTAAACCTTGCTTCACCTGCACATTACCCAAATTATGACTGCATTACAGCAATTTTTACATCATTGGGGCACCCATTTCCACTCACGTGCTTAGTTTCCTGGTAATATGATATGATGACATAGTATGTTAGGAGAGTATTGCTAAGGAGTTGCGGTGTCTGTGAGCTTAATGTTCCATCATTAAGTAAAATTTCGTATGTAATTTAAAAACTGTTTGGGCTGATCTTTAGCATGTCCCAATAAGAGGAAGATTGTCTTTGATGGGAACCACAGAATGTCTTTATGGTGATTGTTCAAGTCAGCATTTTATGAACTACTTTTAAAAGCTGTCTTTAAAAAAACCCATGCTTTGCGTGTACAAGCTTGGATGTAAAAAGTTTACAGTAGGCAAGATAGTACATTTATTCTGTAACTTAAAGGAGAAATTTTAACTACTTAATGTAGAAATTCTTTTTTTCTTGGTTTTGAATTCAGGTCTTCAGAGATTTGGGTCTCTCCCTCCCTTTCTAGACATGTTAGTTCTCAAATCCCATGCTATTAAAGCTTTCTGGGGGCGGGAGGCATGGAACCAGAGTATTTGTGTACAGTCTGCTTTTAGCTTAGGCCTTAGGGAGATGAGGGACACAGGCTGAATTGAATTTAGTCCATATTGTGTCTGTCTAATGCTTTCACAAAACATAGTTTTACAATGGGTCATTAGACTTGATTGTAAAAAACAACCAAAGGAAATTACTTCAGGGCTGAGCCTTTTATACTTCACATAACCTTTCTTGATTTCAGTCACGTTGACCTGTCTGGTGAAGTTGCCCATCTATTCCCAGTTTAAACATTAACTGATATTTACTGTTAAATTCTCCTCGTGTGGTTAGTAATTATGGATTCTTGATAGTTGCAGTGTCAGACTGTATGAAAATGAGCAGATAAATGGTACCTATATTATATATAGGCTAAAGTGTAGACTATATACTGGATTGCCTACCTTAGGGTGAGAGTGTGTGCATGTGTGTATATGTATGTATATGAATGCCAGCATATTAAATAGCATTTGTGTGTGCTGTTTGATTTTGTTATAATCTGCTGATAACAGTAGACAAAATGCTCTCTTTTCAATGTCTGTGATTGTGGGAAGAGTAGCCTTGACTTAAGAAGCTGATGACAAGCCAAATGAAGAACAAAAATTGGAGGAGTCAAGAGTTCCTTTTTGAGGAAAAGTATCATTTGGCTCCCAGTCAGGAAACCGACTGTTTGTACCAAAGTGCAGCCTGAGGAGGGTCAGAGGGAGGGTAGTGGCCTCACGGAGTCCCTGTTTCTGTTTCTAGGTCCTTTGAAAGGGCATATAAAGGGGGGACAGTTTTGGATGGGTTATTTTGTTTATTTCACTGTGGGGGGGTTGACCTTGGCTGACTGCCAGACCCACCCAGCCGCTCTCTTGCTCCCCCCTCCTCAACAGGGCAGGGGAGAAAATAAGATGGAAAAGCTCGTGGGTCACAATAAGGACAGGGAGATCACTTACCAGTTACCGTCACAGGCTAAACAGACTCGACTTGGGGAAGATTAATTTAATTTATTGCCAATTAAAAATAGAGTGGGATGGTGAGGAACAAAGAGAAAATTAAAACTACCTTTCCCCCATCTTCCCAGACTCAGCTTCACTCCTTTATCCCTGACTTCTCTACCTCCTCCCCCTGAATGGTGCAGGAGGATGGGGAATGGAAGTTGCGGTCAGCCCACAACAGCTCCCGCCTGCCGCTTCTGCCTCCCCACGCTGTTCCCCTGCTCCAGCCTGGGACCTTCCCAGGGGCTGCAGTCCTCCAAGAACTGCTCCAGCCTGGATCCTCTCCGCAGGGTGCAGTCCTTCAGACATAGTCTGCTCCAGCACGGGTACCCCACGGGTACCCAGCTACTGCCGGAAACTCTGCTCTTCCGTGGGGTCTCCATGGGCTGCAGCTTCCTCGGAGTGTATCCACCTGCTCTGGTGTGGTCCTCCACAGGCTGCAGGGGGACGAGGACCTGCTTCATCATGCTCTTCTCCAGGGGCTGCAGGAGAATCTCTGCTGGGGTGCCTGGCGCATCTCCTCCCCCTCCTCCTTCTCTCACCTTGTTGCTCACAGGGCTGTTTCTCATGCTTTTTTTTGTCACTGCCAGGCAGGGTTTTGCCCTTCTCTGACACAGGCTTTCCCCGAGGCCCCCATCGGTGGCTGAGGGGCTCAGCCCTGCCCTGTGGCGGGGCTGTTGGAGACGGCTGGAACTGTCTGTGTCCAGTGTGGGGCAGCCCCAGCTGCTACTCACAGGGGCCACCCTGCAGACCCCCACCAGCCCCTCACCACAGACACCCCGAGAACACCATCCGTACTGGTATTTCTAGGTAGTAGAATTGCCTTTTAAACTGAGATTATCGAAAAGTAAAGGTACCACTGGCAAAAATTATGCAAGGGGCTATCTGTATTTGACAGACTAAAGCAGGTGGGGGGTGGAAATCAGCTTTTCAGTAGGCAATGTACAGAACTACAGCTTGTCAGTAACTTGGTGAAATGACCGTGGTTAAAAGATCCGGGATTTTAGGTGGGTTTTGTAATTACTTTTCTCAATGTAGTTATTTCATTGATTTGCTTTAGAAAACTGTTAGGACTGACTATCCCTGTTATGGGTGTCATTGTTATGACTTTATTTTGTAAGTAGTTTACAGAAACTGAACAGGAGATAAATAGTGCCGTAGAAGGAGAAAACAAGCAATGGGTGGGGGGAAACAAGTTGAAAATCTTAGTAAGAAAATTGTGATTGCTCATTGTTAAGTGAGCCTATGATGTGCACAGAAAAGATGACTTTTCTTGCAGACCCATATGTGCTCTTTTCCACGCCTTCAATGAATGACTGTCTTACAGTATCCCTGTTTTTCCGTGCTATTCACATCGGTTACACGTAGCTGGATATAGCTCTGTTAGCGAATCCTCGTGGCTGGTAAATGCAAAGAGTACCTTGTTCAAACCAGTGCAATTTAGTTATGCATAGGAAGAGTACAAATAGATGGCAAAGGAGTAGAGATGAAAGTAAAAGCTTGCTTTTGCATACAGTGATAGGTTCAGCTCAGCATTTCACTTTAAGGCTAAATTTGTTCTCTTCAACCTGCACACCCCAAAACATTAGGCAAATTACTTGTACTCCTGCTCTGACAATCAACCCTTGAGCATTTCCCTTCCTCAGAACACAGCTTGTTTCATCTGATTCAAAACTCCTTTTCCTTCAAATTTTCTATCCAAAATCTCCCAAGGTTTTGAGCAGCATCCTTGATCCTGAGCAAATGCATTTCTTCATAGAGAGGTGAGGACAGAGGGTCAGGGGAACTCTTCCTGTAGTTGATTCTTAGTGTTGTCCTTCTGAGCTGTGGTATTGTAGCCAGCATTTTGAGTTCGCAGCATAGTTAACATTTAGTCACTTTTTCAGAAAGACAATAACATCACATGATCTCAGAATAAGTAGGGTAAAGCTATTGAATTCTGGAAAAAAAAAGTACAGTGCCTTCATAGGGCATTTCAAGTGCTTTTGTTATGAGAGAGGAACATACTGTGGATATGTCAAAAATGTTCTTGAATACTTATACATACATTCTTAGTTTAATTTATGAAATTTTTGTATGAACAGAAATTCCTTGTTAATAGTTATCTCCTTTTCTGTTTTACTTCTTGCACTTTCCTGTTTTAGTGCTTGCAGATATTGTTATGATTGAAGGATACATTGGAGAAATACCAAGAATTAAGAGGTATTGTATGTTTAGTGGAGAGAAAGTGATGTATGAATTTTAGCAATCTGGGCCACCTGCAGAGCTTTTTTCTGAAGTTTGTGAACTTCCTCACTATATTTATTATCTTGGTTTGTTAGCTAAATAAAATGAATTTTACAAAACCCCTGCCTTCACCCATGTGACACGTTCTGGAGTCTTCAGAAACAGAATTGTTGTTGTATGCTAATTCCAAATGCAAGGCTTAGTGGATGCATATATTTCAAGCTAGTAACATACGTGCTGTATGCTTAGTAATACCTGCAACTTTCTCTGAGGCTTTTTTGAGTTGGTGTAGGGTGGAAGGCAATCTTATGAAAGAGTTCTGAATTGCAGAGACTGGGTCAAACATACCACCTGCTGTCAGCAGCCTGATGGGCCTGGTTGCCTGGCCTAGGGCATGCTTTTTCCTGTGATGCTGTGACACACAGGGAAAGATGAGCAGTTCTGACAGCATTAGTCTGAATTCTTTGCTGTTTGTAATGGACCCAGTTCCTGCTTATACCAGTTGAAGAAGGAGTTTGACTGTTACACAACACCCCCCGCTTCGCTGATCTAGAGGAGGAATAATTGATATTGGTTGCGTGGCCAGGAGCAGGGCACATATCTTCCAGTTAAGTTTGGCGTTTCTTTGCTCCCTGTATTTACTTGAGCCAGGAAATCCCACTGATGACACTCAGGGATGCCTTCACTACGTAGTTCACATGCTGCTGGCCAGCTGGGGTTGGTTTGGGTGGGAGCATTCACACAGCAAAGCCCTAAGCCGATTAGTGTCGTTTCTGCACTTGTGGTGTGTCTGGCAGCATGTGATTGCTCAGGGGAGCTTGGGGGATTCCTTTGCAATCAGTCATGTCTGCTGTGGGACAGCTTGTTTGTGCTGCAGGGCGGGGAGAAAAAATGGGAGGGGAGCTTAAGGTCTGCCTTTGCTACACGTGAGCTGCTTCCATCAGAGGTAGAGCAGGGCTCAGGCTCTAAGCCTGCCCGTCCACTGAGAGCTCACCAAGTCTGCGTTTAAAGCACCTCCAAATTGAAGAGGTTTGAGCTCCAATAGAAGCAACTGTCCAGGTTAGCTGTACAGTGTGTTAGGCAATTTGTGTTGCATCCTTATATTTCAGATTCTGGTTTTTCCTGTTAGTCCTGCCAGAAGATCCAAAATCACTTGTTTAGTTTACCCAGTAGTTACGGAGTTAGAAGAACAGAACTCTGGAAATAAAACCAATATTAAAGTTTTGTAATAGCTCGTGATTTGCCTCTTCTGCCTTTACACATATTTTTTTACTTGATCTTCTTAGGACCACTTTTCTCTTTATTATGTTCTTGACTGTTTTTGTTACTTTCACTTAAGTTTTCTAATTCTTTTCACCTTTTATATTTACTTGTTGCTCCTTTCAGTCTTTATCACTGCTTTTGGTTCTTCTTTACACTTCTTCCTTTTGGGTTTTTTTTTTTTTTTGAGAAATTAACTACTTTGTTTTCCCTTCATATGACTTTGCCTTCCTTAGCTACGTGGCTCCCATGTGCCATTTTTTCCAGTGTTAGCCTTAAGGAAAGGAAGCTCTATATTCATTAAGAAGTGAGGAATGGTGGAAGGAAATGTGTGCAACCGTACATGAAATGGTGCTTAATCCTTTTCCCTGAAGATGCTGGTGAAGATCAGACAGGTTGGTGAGAGACAGCTGGGAAGTATACACTGGTACATTGACAGCCTTGTTGAGAGGAAAAAAGTGTCTTTCAGGAAATGGTGAATAACCTCTAAGTATAATGATGTAACTGGGAAGGGGAAAGAATGGGTAACAGAACAAGCCGAAAACAATAGCAATGTTTGCTGCCAAGGCTGGGGTTTTCCTGCATCTTTGAGGATTTTCTTTAAACTCAAGTTTTTGAGCTACTTGAGATATATGCACTGAACTTTGAAGTTAAGAGCTAAAAGAAATACTGCTCTGTGTCTGCCTGGGAGTTGTGTTTCAGTGGCACACCGTGTAGCTCCAGTGGGATGTGTAGGGATGGGGAGGGACCCTCAATGGATGCCATCTTCCATCTTTCAAGCAGATACTTCCCAGCAGCTACTGAGGGGTGCCAATCTATGGACTGAGTGGAGCTATTTTTTGAAATACAGTAGGTCTATTAATATCTGCAACACTGATAAGCAGTTGTTAAAGTTAACTAGAGATGACTAAGCCAGGCCACTTCCTCCTCACTTATCCTTGTATCAAACTAGCAAAATACCAGGTCAATTTGAATCTGTTTGCTCTAATATCATTAACATGCTCTGTGGGTCAAGGTCACAGGGATCTGACAATAACCTGAGTTTACAGCACATTTAATGTTGTTATAATATTATAGCAAAGAAATTCTATTGCCTGTTCCCTTCATATATTTGTACAGCACAGTCCTGAAGCATATACATCTACAATTAAAGACATATGTGCATGCCATTAATGTTATGTTACTTTTTTGTATCCTTTTTAACCAGTGAAAATAAATGCCCTGAAAATGTTTTCTTTCTGCACGCTGGTTTATCAAACTGACACATTTAAAATCCCATTTTCAGACTAACAGTAGGATTTAATATCCTGATTAATTCATTCCAACCTCATCCTCTCTGCGAACAGTACCAGGTAATGTGAATTGCATCTACTGACTTGTATGTAAAGATGAGTTTAATTTTTAAAAGTTCCAAAAACTAGAATGCTCTGATTAATTTTAAATTTTTTGTAGCTTGATTTCATTTACACTTGCTGTAAGCGATTCTGCTGTATAACCTTCCTCACTGGACTTGGTTAGTACTGCTGTTGTGTTGTAATCTGCACTAATTAGCTATTAATTGGCGAAAAACTGCTCTGAAGCTTGACCTAAACTGCTAATTAACCTTTTCAGTTTTTTTTTCTAATAGAATTTTATCTGCTGGTAGAATATGTAGAAGTAGAAAAGTTATCTTTATGGCAGAAGAGGTTTATAGGACTAGAATGTTTAGGCTCTCAAATATAACCTGACTAGATCTGTCATTAAGCTGTGTTTCAAAGCTTGCGTCTTCCAGTGAGCCATCAAAAAAGGAGTGGTTTTTGTTTGATATCTGAGATGGAGCACTCATTGTTATGGAAGTAGAAGTGTGATTAACTCGGTTTTCAAAAATGTTGTACCAAACTTAAAAAACTGAAACGAAGCAAAGCAAACAAAAAAGACTTCTTCTAAGTTTGGGACACCTGTTTGTTTTGCTTAGTTAAGTTGTTATCCAACCTGTAAAGTCAGAGAGAAGGTAACTTAATCAGATAAAATGCTTTAGCAGTAAAACTTGATTGCAATGTTTTGCCCCATTTTAAGCTTTGAAAGGAGGTCATAAATGAGATTTAAAATTACTGCTTTTTCTGTTATGCTTGATGTTGGTGTGGGCTTAATGCTGGTTAGACAGTTTAAAAAAAAAAAATAGTTGCTTAGCCTTTTCCTTATTGAAGATGACAAAATATTTATTAAGCTTTCTTGAAATAAGTATGGGGAAAAAAAGATCTACAGCATGTGAAAAAGTATGATTCAGTGTTTATAAAGTTATGTTTTATTAATAGCAACAATGCTGTAAACAGATGCTTTGGTGATTACTTAAAAAGAAACAAAATAGTCCTTGTATGGAGTAGGAGGAAAAGGATTTAAGGTCACGAGTACTGTAACTGAGGTTTTGTGTGCCTGCAGCACAAATCGCTGTAGTTGGATATGCATGTGCAGCTTGCTTTCTGGAAGCATTAAACTCTCTGCTGAAACTCATCTGTCAGTACTGCCTTTTT
>VYXH01011222.1:74584-100259 GCA_013397275.1 Burhinus bistriatus | reverse complement strand
TTTTTTTTTTTTTTTTTTTAAATCCTCTGGTGTCTGGAGTGAAAAGTACAGAGGTGTTGTCATTCTTGAGTACCATAGGTTTTGCAAGCCTCGTATTAACATGAACATTAGTGTCACTCAGTAGGAATACGAGAAAAACTGTGGCCATACTTCATGTGAAAATAAGCTGCCATATTCGATTGCCAGGCCATAGATTTCCTGAGCTTGGGCGCAGGGTTGGGGTGGACGTTGGCATTGGGTGGATCATGTGGGAGGTGTTTACAAAGCTGGGGTTTCTTTCCTGAATTAAGAAAGTCTCTGAAGGTAAGAGAGGCTAGGTCTTACGCTCCCTCTGAGTTATATTCTACATGCAAGTCTCCTAAGTGGTTGGGTTTTTTTCTAATTATGTGGTAACCTGCCCAACATCTGAAAGACAAAGGTCTGTAAGAAGGTAGAAGTAGTACTTTTGCTTAACAAGATTTTCTAGACTAGTGTTCTTTTTTTTTCCTGTTTTCCTAAGAAAACATGGATTATAAAGTTGTGCCTCCTGCACAGGTCTGTCATTATTTCCATTTCCCTCCCTCCTTACTAGTTTTTAGTCCTTTGACACATTTCAAACAGATTTGTGAGAAGTTTTGTAGTCTAAAGTATACTTTGTTTTCCAGAAGTTCCATGAAAAAGTTTGCCTCTTTTATTAATGCTCCCATTATGAGAAAGGGAGGATATAAGCTAAATTCTTATTAGAGAGCAGTAATTCACACGGGTGACTGTTGTGAGGGTACGCAGAGAAGATCAGGCTTCATTGATTCTGCGCTCTGAGATATTAACTTCTTGGAGGGGCAGGTTGTTTTTGTGGTTTCTTGGGGTTTTTTGGTTTTTTGTTTTTTTTTTTAAACTTCAGAATGCTGGTTTGACCCCAATTCCAGTTGCATGAATTTTAAATTTGGGGTAGCTTGTTGTTGTGTTGTTAATCCTGATTGTTTTAAGACTACTGTTAATCATTCCACTATATTTTCAGCCATAAATCCAAATACAGTTTTAATATGGTAATGCAATTGAATATTTTAAAAATGGATAAACTGGTTTATTCCAAATAAACCACAGTGTTAGGAAATACAAAAAAAGGAATGTTCCCTGCTTCTAGTTTAATTTTTATGCTTACCATAATGCAATCACTTTTGTTATACAAGTAAATAAAATGGTGCCATTTTTGCAACTCCTTAGTGAAGCATTAGATTGGAAAATAACTGTTTGTATTGTGAGACAAAGGTATTGCTGGCACTGTCATGAAAAGGTAGAAGTGAATAATTTAGCAAATGTTAATAACACAAGTACCGTATTACTAAATTCACAGCAGGATGTAATGAAATTTTTGTCAAATGCAACTGTAAAAATAATGTCTTTTAATTCCTGTTGATGTTATGATGTCTCCTTTTAGTATTAAACGTTATGATATCAGGCCAGTCCTGATCACTTCTTCATCAGATCACGTTTTTGTTTGAGAATTTTTATGTATCTTAGAAAACCGGAGAAGGATGGTATACCAGAAGTAGTTGTTTATTTCTGGGCTGTTGTTGTGGTATCACAGAAATAAACTCAGAGTATGAATGCCACATTATTAAAAAAATAATTAATTACTCCTTGAAACAGGTGGTGGAAAAAGACTTTGATGGATTAATTAGTTTTGTAAATAGCTGTTGGTAGTGCAAGTTAGGAGATTTGGTTGAACATGGTTTTTAATTGATCTGAATTGGTTATCTACTTTGCTGTGGTGGATGTAGCTCAGCTAGTACTTCATATATGGTTTCATGCCTTTCTTTCACCCCCCTCCCCTTTTAGGGTAAGTTTTTTCTTTTCTGAAATATTTGACAGATTGTAGTTGTAGTTTCATGTACTATCAAAGAGTTTTCCAACTTCAATGGATACATACTTTTTCTCTTACTCCACTGCAAGTAGTGGTTACTTTCCACCTCTTTTCAGGTATCTAGCATTAGCTTTCCCTTGCTGTCTCTCACCTGCCTTTTCTAGGCTTTGTGAAATAAATGATACAACTCATATGTTTATAACTTGGGCACATTTTGCCCTACCTCTTGCAATAATATACACTTAATTGTTTTTATTCTTCATTGTTAGATCTTGCTTCTGAGTATTTGTGAACTCTGTCATTTGTGCTCTTTAAATATAGAACTTGATGTGGTATGACTGATGTACTGTTGTACGCAGTTGGTGGTAATATTTGTATTTTACTCTTTGAATATTACTGGCTTCAGGAAAGGAGTTGTGAGGCAGTTTTCTGACCTGTAGTCTCCATGGTGCGGGAGGAATATGCATAAATCCTGGTATTGACTTTATCCATGAACATGTTATTAGGATATGCTTCACAGCCCTTTGCCTCAGACTTAAAGTCAGGTAACTTTGACTGAAATGTGTTTGTTCTCTACATAATGAGCTAAAAAATATTTATTTGTTTATTACCTACTAATTTAGATTTGAATGATATTTTGGGAAAAAATATTTTAACTGCTTAGATCATTTTAATTGAATAAACCAGGAAATGCAAGTGTGAGAAGATAATTGGATTAAATAATTTGTTCATTTTAACATGATTTATTTTATCTGTCAGTGTCTCTTTTGAAATGCTCCAGCTGGTGGAAATACATTACTACATCTCATTCTCATTTTCAGTCTTTGAAGTATAAACACTACTTCTGAAGAAGAGCAAATAAAAACAAGTATGATGGACTTGTGCTTTGTATTGACTGCATTTTTGTGCTTCATTTGAAGGTCATTCTGTGAGACTGCTGGGTCAGAAAAAGGATAATGGAAAACGTTTGGGGGGAGCACGATTGGATTTGCCAAAGATTAGGAAGAATCCACTGATAGAAATCATTTCCATCAATACAGGGTAAGAATCTTCCAAACTTACAAAACATTCAGTACTGCCGAGGAATTCAATTTATCTCTTTCTGCAGGCCTGGTGTATTACTCCTAAGTTACACAGAAAGAGGCAGGATGACCATTTTTAAATGCTAAAAGATTTTAAATGGCATTCTTTCTGGAAAATAAATCCCTGCTTATTTGGGTACAAGACTTGTGCAGCTCCAGGGCTGCATACAATCATGCAGTCCTCTTTGTAAGTCCATCTAACTCTTTCCCAAAAGAAAAAGGTCATAAGAAAACTGGAGAATAAAAAAGCATTTAGAGGTTGTTTTTTTTTTTCCTGTGCTCTTTTTATTTCTAAGAAGGCAGTTCCACAATATTGTTAGTAACTCATTAAGATCTGTAAACATTGTTGAGATCTGTAAACTCCTGATTGTCAGCCCAGATGTATTAGTGGTTAAATTAGATACAGTTATTTGTTTCTTGCCCCTCTAATATGTTTGTAAAGAGTTATCATGCTCATATTTCGGCCTTTTTTTTGAATAAGCTACCCTCTGCCTATCAAGCAACTCTAGATGCCCATTTCTCCATAGGACTACAAGCATTTTTCCCTTCTGTATTTCTACTTTTAGGATTTCAATTTTGATCTTCCTTTCATTGATGCTTTCATTTTCGCAACTCCACTTGGTCATCTCTCATTTGGTCAGTTTCCTAATAAAATTGAAACAAAATAAACTCATAGAAGTCCTTTTCTGATTTTCCCATCTTCTCCAGCTTAAGTATTAATTTCCCCAGTGGTAAAATATAAAATGCATTGCTTTAGGCATCCCAGGTAGGTGTGAACTTACTGCCTAGAGAAAAAAAATGTGGTAGATATTAGCTGTCTTTTATTTGAGTGTAGTCTAGCACTTTCATCAACATTTCATGAAAGAGTTTTGCTACTATCCTCTTTCTCTCTTACTTCCTTGTCTTTAAGTAATCTTGTCTTCATAATTTGATGTAAAAAGTAGTGTACTGTTTAGGTCAGAACACCAGTTCAAGGCTTAGTGTGGTTACTTTTTCTTCCTCTGACTTATGGTAAGCATATGGGGTGACATTTTGTCATATTGCTGAATTATAATGCCTTTTTTATCTGCAGTTTCATGCATTGACTGTTTTTGAAGTCTAGATATGAGCTCTTCTGGTGCAGTTATTTTAAGTAATCTAAATTTTTTCTCTTATTGTCTTTCCTGTCAACATCTTGTTTGTGCCCATGTGATCAAATCCTTTTCATGATTCAAAATAAGCAAAGCATTCTTTTATGTTTGGTTGTGTCGAAGTTTCAGATGGTGTAAATTTTTCTTTTCCATTAATATTTATCACAATCTAATGTTGTAATATCTTTCTTGTTGTAAATGTTGTCAAAGTTGTAAACTAATTGAACCATGGTCTTGTTTACATGTCTTTTGATTTGTAGTAGTGCATTTAAGATGTTAAAATGTATTGCTGTTTCTAATACCAGGTTATTGCTAGCCTAATTTTAGAGGTTAATACAAGAAGGGAACTGTAGGGTATATATACTTGTCATTAGATGTCTGATGAGAGTAACAACCCTTTGAAAAAGAAGAAAATTAAGGTATTTTGAACATAGGTATTTTCATAGTGGGTTTTAAAAAAATTATTTACCAAGTTGATCCAACTGCAGACAATTAACATCCATTTATTAATGGATGTCACATTTGGAAAACCTTTTATTTAGAACCTGATAGTTTACAAACACTAATTATTTTGCTTAGTAGTTATTGCTGTTCTCATGTCAATAGAATATGTATTTTATACCGTAGGATAATCTGAAAAATAGTAGAAACCATAAAAATATATTTATTTCATGGAGAATAAAGTCAAATATGACTTGATAAGACCAGAGTATTCTGAAAATCTCAAACAAACAAGTTAGCTGTATAAGACATCTAAATTAACTAATGTCCCATTCTATGTTATATTGCATACTCAAGGAATTCTGTCTCTCTTGAAATACAGGCTATTGTGTTTTCCTGTCCTTTTCTTCCCTTTCCCCTTCCCCAACCTCTCCACCTGTGTATTGCAGGTGACTTTTTAGGTTGCTGCTCTGGGTTTGAAAATTAAAGCATAGCTTTAGAAAGGCAGCAGTGCTCAGCACTTTCTGAAAATGTAAAAATATAATCAGTGAAGAACAAGACACAGTACATGTGACTTGACTGTGTTCATTTTATCAGCTTTGCCTTAGTAGTCTGGCTATGGCAATTTTTAGTATCAGCACCACATTTGATCTAGGCTGTTTTCTCTGTGTAAAGACTGGAGAAAACTTTGAAGATTAGTTTTTGGTACAGTGCTCTTTATTTAGAGATGAATTCGGATAAGACTAGAAGGTCTTAAAATTGTAATAAATACGTCACTAAAAATTGTGATTTCCTCTTTGGAAATATATGTGTCTGATGTTGTCGAGCAATACTGTCTGGGAGCAGCACGAGCAGGGCTGCTCCATGAGGAAGGACAAGAAGGGACCTTGTCCCTTCTTGGTGCCCACACCAACGGGACACCACGTGCCACAGAGCCTGAGCATTGTGGGCAAAGCTGGGGGCTGGTAGTAGGACCCATCAGCAATCCCAGACATGGCAAATGATCAACCAGGGCCTGGTTCTGTCTAGGGGTTTCAGTCAGGATTAAAAGGAAATGAGCAGGTGACAGCACTGGGGAGAAGGCTACATATAACACAGGTCTGAAGTCCATCCTGTAGATGAGCACAGGGCTGGAGGCAGACATGGTATTTAAGCTCAAGCCAGGACTGGGGATGCAAGCCTGAGGTTGACTGGGGCTCCTGGCCCAGAGGGCACTGGTGGAGACAGCACCTGAAGCTGGTCTGGTCAGTTAGGGCCTGATGGTGCCCACAGGGGTGTGACAGGTGGTAGTATATTACCATTTACACGTGGGGCTTAATGGACTCTCGACCTCTTCTGTAATTCTGTGGGAGAAGAAAAAGCTTGTTGGAGCATGCGTATCCCCCAGCCCCAAAGTGCTGGAGTCTTTGATGGTTCATGCTAATCCCTTTCCCTCTCCAGTAGTACAAATACCTTTATGTACATGGACACCAGCCAGCTGGAACTATTCTTCTGAGAACTCAGTAGGACCAGTTTATTTTTGGGAGTCTTCAAACATGCTGATAGTTAAGATACCTCTCATTCTCGTGCAACTGTGTCTGAGAATATGGGTGCAATTGAAATTAAACACTGTAGAGTAAGATTTGCTTCTTAACTCAAGAGTGTGTCAGATTCTCTTCAGTAATTTTGACTTGAGGCTTCTTGTTATTGATTCCTCCTTCTCTCAAACATGGAGGAGAAAAAATTTCCTGTCCTGAAGGGTTCTGTTCTTACATAACTGTGAACTTTTTCCTTACTTAGCTGTGCACAAATGCATGCCTACATATGCACACTTCCTTATGTGTTTGTTTTCTCCAGACTGCTGCTGTACCTGAGCCTCCTCAGCTGTTCCTTTGCATGAATCAAGTCTGTCCTATCAAGGGACAAACATATTGTGTCTCCAGTATGGTATGCAGTCTGTAATAATAATAATTTAAAACAAACTGAAATGAAACCCCATTAGGTATGGAATGTCTGTGAAGATAAGTGCTGCTTCTGTCTGTTTTCACACAGTGGCACATTTGTCCCTAAAAAGGTGTTGGTGTGCCCTTAGAGGGGCCTGGATCTTATTCAATGTTTGGCTTTTTTTCAGAAGTAATGGACAGTTTTTTCTACTGTTCATTTTGGTTGCTCTGAAGTTTGCTGTTTTCTCATTTAGAAATATGAGCTATCTTTATCTGTCTAATTTACCATGGCAGTTAGTAGTTTCTGTCAACAGACTGTGACTCTAGAGAAAACCTTCCATCCCAGGAGCAACATGTTTCAGAGTTTCCAAGTATGTTCTCAGAGACTGTGGTGAGTACCAGAAGGGGGACACAAGATAATTATCAGACTTCTCTGACATACAAAGATATGTTAGTGAATCTTAATTTTTCCATGTGCCAAATATATAAGGAATCCTTACCATCCCAGTATCCTATACAAGCTGTAGATTGACCTCTGTAATTTTCCCCTGAGGAATAAGTGACCCTTTCTTCCTGGATTGTTTGCTTTCTCTGTTATCGCATAGGAAATATTTTTCCAATATTTTTCAAATAAGTTATTCAATTTTTTTCTATAGAATAGGCAGTTAATAAAAATCAGTGATTCCAGCAGAGCTTGGATGGTTGTCTTAGTATCTAGTAAGTTCTGCAGTTATATTAGTGGGTCTGAACCTGGAAACAGTGATTTGTTCCTGTTCTCCAAAATAATGTTCCGCTTTGAATTAAAGGCATTTGGTTCAATCTCTTTTACTTTTACTTAGGTCCTAAGCATGCATTGTACAGGTCATCTTACTGGAACAAGCAAGGTAATAGTAGCAGAATAGCATGTTAAATGCTGTTTGGAGAAGAGTTGTTCATTAATGTCCTAATGTGATTATTCTGTCTGTCAGTTTGAAGTAAGTAAGAGAAATGTTCTCATATCCATTTTGCATTACAGCTTCATATCGGTCTGGGGAAAAATCTTTTCTCCTTGTGATCATTGGTGTCAGCTTCATAACCTGTGTAGTTGCTTAGACAGCTCTCTTTAATGGAATCAAGACTTGGTCTTCCACCTTTTAAGTAAGTAATTCTGTATCCTGAAGTCTCTAGTTTGTATCTTGGACTATTGCTTACTGACGTATCTGTGGTGTTGGCATGGCCTGAGCTCCCTTATATCCAAGTTGCTACCACTCACATACATTTCAAATATGGTTATATTTGTGCTTTGCCTGGATGCCTTGGGAAGCATGAGCTGAATACGAGCCCACACTAGAACTTACTGTTGGGTGGGTTTGCACATAGGTTCACTGAAGTGCTTTCTGTACTCTTTCTGAAGTTTCCGCCTCTCTTTTTCCTTCTGGAGCAGGCAAGTTATTGTACTGTTGTTGTGGCTGGCTAGAGAAGAATAAACACACGTTATACAGGGAATTCAAAACCAAGAGGAACATAGCAGCATGCATGCACACATCAGACTGTCTTGAGAGCTATGATCTGGTGCAACTCATGTTAAATTTGCGGTATGAACGTACCCGAAGGGCCGAGTCTCTGTCCAAGTTTTCCTTTTGTTCTTCCTCATCTGAAGACACTGCATGTGTCTCACTCTCTTGTTACTTTTATAGATTCCCCTGTTAAGCTACTCAGAGGACAGGGAAATGTTTAAGATTCAGACCAGCAAACTGAGCTTCTGGGTTTGAGTGTAGTTCTGAGAGACTATAGAACCACAGTTGCACAGAGAGGACTGTATAATTCAGTGGAAGCACTGTCCCCTTCTCAATCTGCACATCTGTGTATGTTTTGTTTTGGGAGAAGGGCTTTTAAAAGCATTGTTAAAATGGAAAGTAAATTAAAATTACCCATCCAACCAAGCCTGATAGATTATTCCTGTAGTGCTAGAGCATCTTAGAGAAGATCAGCATGTTAGTTTATCTCAGAAAGATTTTCAGTTCTACTTTTGAGTCTTAAACACTAATTAAGGTGTAACACTTCAAACTTAGTACTCTCCATGTTGAAGAAATGCAGACTTTCATCTCACGGGACAGTCCCTGCCTCAAACTTTACATTCAGAGTGAACATACACAGTAGTGCTTAGGACTTTCTTCAGAAGTCCTTGATGCTTCTTGCTAATTTTGTAGGGGTTTTTTAGGCCATGCTTTGAAGTTCTGTAGTGTTGGTCATTCAGAATGTTTCTAACCTGCTGATGGATCTGAATCTAGCAGAAGAATTTTTAAAAAATGTAATTCTATGTATGGTACTTGGTTTGTTTTGTGAATCAACTAACTGAAAATTAATTATGAATAAAAATAAGCTATAGATTTACTATTGTCAATTCTGATGTTCCTAGGCAGGAATATTTCCCTGGTTATGAATTGTGAAAGATTAAAATTCTATTCTTTCATCATTTTCTGTTGTAAGCAGCTTTTTCAGTTTTATGAGGATTGAATTTTCTCCAAGAGTTGCATTTTAATTTTGTGTGAGGTCACGTAATAGTCTTTCTATATACTGCATTTCAGCATTTGTTTAGGATCGAGTATATAAAATACACTAGACTTGTATGTCCATGAAAGTGTAAATAATTCTGTTGGGAGGGTGTGTGATTTTGTTTGGTTGGTTGTTTTTTTGGGGGTGTTTTTTGGTGTTTTTTTTTGTTTGTTTTTTTTTTTTTTTTAAATTTGTGCCAAAAAAAGAGGACATAAACTTACACGAAATGCTTTCAACTCTCCCTTTTTTTTTTTTTTTTTTTTTTGTNCGAAATGCTTTTAACCCTCCCTTTTTTTTTTTTTTTTTTTAATGTGGTTATCGGAAATATTTGATTTAGTTAACTTTCGCTCATAGTCTAAAACTTTGCAACACTAGATGGCTTTCCTCTTACTTTTGGTGGTTAATAACTAGGTATCTGTGAGGTGTTAGGTTACAAAAAATGTAAAATAATGCTAGTAAGAGGTCTGGAAAGTCTCTGGTGGTATGCATGGATTAATTTTGCTATAGGTAGTCTTCACTGAATTGGCACGTGTTTCAGGCTGCTTTCAGTATTAAAAGCAGATCATACTCCATCTCTTATTTCTGCAATTGGTTGAGATGTCTCATGAACAAGAAATATCAGTGGCTTTTCCCATGTGGCAGTACGTAAGGAGGCAGTGGCATCATCTCAGAAATGAGGGGTTTACAAACAGACATATCAGGAAGAGAAACATGTGGCTCTATTTGCCTGCTCTGATGGAGGTATAATTATTGCTTCAGAATCATTTGATGCCACTACACTGGCAGATGTGTAAAGTCCAGTTAGAACAATATTTACTCCTTTGCCAGCATGAGATACTCCAATGAGAGATACTGAAGTCCTTGGGAGCACTCGAGGATGCTACTACAGTTTTTGTCAGTGAAATATACATGTAATTATTAGTCTGACTGTACTATAGTAGTCAACATGGATTCACGAAGGGGAAGTCATGTCTGACTAATCTGATAGCCTTCTACAATGGTATGAATGGATGGATGGATGGGGGGGGGGCAGGGGAGGNGGTGTGTGGCAAGCAGGTCACAGGAGGTGATCCTCCCCCTCTACTCTGCCCTAGTGAGGCCGCATCTGGAGTACTGTGTCCAGTTCTGGGCCCCCCAGTTCAAGAAGGACAGGGAGCTGCTGGAGAGGGTACAGCAGAGGGCTACCAAGATGATTAGGGGGCTGGAACATCTTTCTTATGAGGAGAGGCTGAGGCACTTGGGTCTTTTTAGTCTGGAGAAGAGAAGGCTGAGAGGGGATCTCATCAATGCTTATAAATACTTAAAGGGAGGGTGTCAGGAGTTTGGGACCAGTGTTTTTTCAGTGGTGCCCAGTGGCAGGACAAGAGGTAATGGGCACAAACTTGACCATAGGAAGTTCCATCTAAACATGAGGAGGAACTTCTTTATTTTGAGGGTGGCAGAGCACTGGAAGAGGCTGCCCAGAGAGGTGGTGGAGTCTCTGACTCTGGGGACATTCAAAACCTGCCTGGACGTCTGGACCTGACTGAGCTAAATTTCTACCTTTTTGTGGCATTCAGCAAACATCATGTACGCCTGTGGGTCCACCTTTGAAAATGCTTTGTGCATTCACATCATCTCCGACTCCTTTATAACTGGGATGAGTTTTCTGGAGGGGCCATCTTGAAACCATATCAAAATATCTTTGCTCAGGAAAGGATGTTGTGGCTTAAGTCTGAGAGCTTCTGAAGCAATTGCCCTCCTGTGCTGAAATTAGTGGAATGTTTCACTAATAATCTCGTCAGTTCAGCAAGAGAACCACTTTGGCTTTCAGTGTTTACTGATATGAACTCAAATCTGTTCCCTAGTACAATGTTATCTGTAGATAAAAATACATAGAGAGATGGAAAATGGAAATCTGTCTGGTATGTGAAGAAGTGGTTTACCTACTGTTTGACGGTGATAGAATTTTTTTTTTGGCAACTGCTTTTATACTTTTGTCTATCCAACTATGCTACAATGTTTTCAACATTTCCATCTTCTCCTAAAATATTGCTGTCCCCATCTTGAATGGTGAGTCTGAATTACAAATCTGTTCATATTTTGTAAAAATCTTTGACTGAATGCTTACAAGGATGAATGCCATGTCTTCAGTTTACTTGGTTTATTTAGTTCATTAATAACACATAGATTTTCTATATTTTAATGTTTAACTTTTCAAGATACTCATGTAAATGACACTGCAGTTGAAAGAAGATTTTTGATTTTTAGAATACAAGATCAATACATGTTTTGGTTTACATTCAATATTATGCTTAGAGAGGCAAAATAATATTTCTTCTGATTATGGTAATATATAATTACATATTATATTGTCACATGTTGTATTTACTTTTACTTGAATTCAAAATAAATGCTTAGAGCAAATTCCCCCGTAAATATGAAGTGGTAAAATTACTTTGGCCCTACCTTAGCTTATAATATTTAAATGGATGCTTTGCATAACTATTTAGCTCAAACATCTATGACATGCCAGAGCCTATCATGTCAGTTACCCTCAGAAAACAGAGAAGATAGAAAGTCTGAAAGGTAATGTATGTGTTTTTGAAGGGAAACCTCTGCATTAGCCTTTTTTGTTAATATTTTAATCAATATTTGCATGTACATATATTTAGATTCTAGCTATACTATACACTAAGCATGTATTTCAACCATGCATGCACCAGATATCAATCTATGCTGCTTTGGCACACTTGACAAACTAATTAACTTAATGAAAATAATAGATGACACAGGTGTGTGTGTCTATATGGAAGGCATTTTAATGATAAAACCTGAAAAGCTAGTATTCCAAAGCTTGCAGAAATCACACCGCTGTAACAGAAGGAAAAGGAAAAACAGTTGTTTACAACAGAAAGTTTTAACAGTGTACTTTTTTGCCTAAGGTCTCTTTCCACTGCAACTTACTGTAATTCACATCCAAGGTCATTATTTCTTAATTAGATCTTTAAATAGCATATTGATGACAGTCTCTGAAAGATTGTTTTGTTTGGTTTTTTTTTTCAGTTATTACCAATTTCTTGCAGTTATAATAATTCACATTTGAAGAATGGAATATAAAAATTTTTATAGCAGTCTGCTACAAAATCTCTAGGTGCTACATGGTAACAATTTTGCTGAGAACATGGAAAAAATTTATTGTTTATCATAAAGAGATGATATATCAGTGTGGCTCAAATTCTCATCTTACCAACTGATGTGCTTGTAGTCATTTCTGTCCTTTGTGTGTCTGTCTTGTTGTATGTCCCCATTGCTGAGAACGTGCCTTCTCACCTATGCTTCCTCATGCAGAGTAAGTGAAAAGTATTGCATTTTACTGGTTTCCTTGAACAGCTTATGTAGAAAGGTAACTTAAGAAAGCTGAAAAGAAAGTCATTGGATTGGGGCCAAGAAAGAACTGTTTCCTCTCTCCTAAGTAGCTTGATTTCTGTCTTCCCCAAACATCAGAGATTGCTACAGCTGATTCTGTAGGGTAGACTCGTACTTCCTTCAGTGCCAAAACCCCCCAGCCTCTAGTCTCAGTTAATGGGAATTGCTCATTGAAATAAACAGCTGAGGGCAGGAGGAGTTACCCCTTCGGCTGTATTGGTGGAGACAGCTATGGTCCTCTCCATTCCACAGTAGTATTAGGCCTGGTCAACTTTGTTGGACTATCTTGAGTTTAGTATAATAAATTCCCTTCTGCTGGGAAGATAGAAGCTGTTGATGTTTTCAATTTCTCTTACTGTTGCAAATGGTAGTTCTGCCATTTGTGGTGATCTGTGTTGCCTAAGATTGCTTTGATGAGTAGTGAATATGATATAGATGTTTTGCAGTCTTCTAGAGTAAATGTCTGCTACCATGCTAAACTGAAAGGAACATAACCTTGAATTCAGGATGATCCCTCACAAAAAGAAAAGTGTTTATACACAAAAAGTTTATTACATACCTGTATTCACTAAGTATTTGCCGGAAAGAAGTTATTTTTTGCTCTTCTGCTTTATGACTGTTGTCTTTTGGCTTTATACATCTTCATGACTTCTGCTACTGTTACTCTCTTTATGATACTACTTCTTTTTCATTTTTAGAGTCTTCACTGCTTGAACTCACTTCTTTGAACTTCAATTCTATCCATGGGATTTTAAGTACAGAACTTGTGAAACCCTTTAGCTATGACATCTGAATTTCTCTGATGTCATGCTGTTTTAATTCAATGACAAAGTAATCCTGAACTGGGCTTCTCCACTTTCCCTATAGGGACTGGAGTGTGATCCCCTGCCAAGAGTAATTTTGAGGCAAGGGGGTAAAGAAAGTTCAAAGGGTTTTTAAATTACTTTCACTAGTACATCAAATACCTGCAGTTATAACATCATTTGTGGTATGACTTGAAGACTAGTATTCATTTCTTGGATTGTGTTTTTCATTGCTGTTGTTAAATGCTGTTTGAATGGTTGTTAAATGCTGTTTGAATGGATCTAGGACAAGCGTGTTTTTAATGAACAGCATACGTTGCATCCTATTCCAAGAAATGTTCAGCCAGTCCTTCATTAAGTTTACTGACATGTGATACATAAGAATTATTCCAGTAAATAGTTGTTTCTTTGGCATTATTCTACTATTCGAAATGACATACAATGGCAATTCCATACTATCTGCTAATACTGCCAAGTGTACTGTAACACGTATTTTTTATTTCTCTGTTCTTATGATGATGAATTTTGCACCTCTTTCTTCAATGGTGCAATTTGATGACATGTCAAAGTGAATTGGCATCTAATCTGAATCATCTGCTTGGCTCTTCATGTAGTCCAATCATATGCTGTTCACATGCAGTGAGGTTTTTCAGTGAAGTCAGAAGGCACATGTTGGTAAGGTTCTTTGCCATAGGCAAAAATCATTATGACACATTGTCTGTACACACCAAGCATTACTGGCCTTGAATTCTTGCTGTGCAATGTTTTGTGTTCATGCTATTTCTTGAGCTCTCAGTTTTTGAGAAGTGAGAAATGCTGTTTAAGTAGACGTAAATTCTACAACTATTTTTTTCTGGATCATGAAAGCTTCCTCTTTTGAGTCTGTTGAGTGATTTCTGCATTGAGTTAGAAGAAAATAGTTTGTTTTTATTGTTTCCGGTTTTGCACATTTGCCTCTCTGAAGTTATTTCCTCCTAGCCTCACAAATTTTAACTTTTTCTGCATATAGAACCATTGTGAGTTTAACCTGCAACAAACCTTCTCCTTACACAATTTGATATATTTCCTTTTGCCCTTGCACATCCCATCTTCAGAAAATTTACTATTTCACAGTTCACTTAGAAGATTCAGGAAGACTCATAAAAGTTGCCAGAAATCACTATGCAATTCTCTAAACTCCAGTATACCACACAACTTGCAAGTCAGTGAGAAAAACAGCAGTGATCACATGCTTCAACTGCGTCACCTTATTAAAACTTTGGGCAGCTTCAGGCATATTTGTGCTCCTTCGTCACTAGGTGGCTTCCCACACTGCACAGTTCTGTTACTCTGCTAACCCAAGAGGAAGATCACCAGAATTTAACACAATCCCCAGTTTTCAAGTTAAATTGCATGGGGAAAAGATTGTGCAGGGTGAAACAAGCTTGATATTGTTTTGTGTAACTATGATATATAGTTTCCTGCAGTTTCAGGTGATTCCTTTCAATGCTACATTCCTAATTATTCAGAAAATGAAACAGTTTCAACACACTGGAACCTGATTACATGTTAGCACACAGTATTGTAAGGCGACTTCCTGCCTGCCTTTCTGACAGATGCTTACATACAGAAGTGGTTTTGGATCGCACAACAAGCTACATGTTCTAGTCTGCCTGAATGAGAAGAGAGCATTTTGACGTTGTTTGCAATTTCATATATCCGTAATTCTGACATCAATATGCTTTCTGAGGTTGGAGATAAATTCCTCCTTGTTGAGAAGAGCATTCATTTGCGTCCCTTCTCTTAACGCCCACATACATATTTCCTAAGGGAAATCTGGACAGAATCCTGAGAAACATTTCATTCATTTCTCACATTACAGTAAATACTGTGAAATAACCTCATATGTCATACTTATAATTGATATTGTGTTGCTTTTAGTCCCAGCTTTTCATATAAAAAAAACCCAAAACTAGAAAAACAAGACAAGCACTAGAGAAGCCATTGTTTTGAAAAAATATTCTCTTGATGAATGTTAGTGTGAGAAATGGCTGTGCTTTCACACACTCAGAATTCTGGTGGTTTTAATGGCTTATTTTGAAGTTTCATACTACTTAAGTGTTTAAAGCTAAATGCCCATGTCTTTACTGCTCATCAGCAGAATCGGGTAACTTTTAGTTGCCTACGAATAATAACCTCTTTTGCCAGTGTTGGTGTGACTTCTTAAATGTTACTAAAAATGGAAACAACTTGTCAAAGGGTCTGATTGAAGGTCAAGGTGGAATTTTTTTTAGAGGGGAAATATGTTAAGGGATGTGTAAAAAGAAGAATAAGAATTGGGAAGCATCCTGTGCTTTAATTTGTTCTTAGACTTGACCTAGAGATAATTTTAATGGAAAAATAGTTTTCCCTGAATAAGATGCGTGCGCTCCAAAAAAATGGTGTTTTGCATTATCTATCAAAGTACCTGAAGGCGTGTTTTTATGGTATTCTTACTGACTTGTGTGAATTCATAAGATTTGAAAGATAGGGAGGAATAGGATATTTTAACCGTGATCATCAGTATGTGACATAAGAGCAAAATCACTGAAGAAAAGGTACTTTAAAAAAAAAAAAAACCAAACAAATAATAACTGAAGAATTGAATATTAAGATTGTGCTTGGCAGATAATGTAGGTGGCATAAAATGGAATGTAACATGTCCCAAGAATATTATTTCAAGTGTTTTATATGTGATAGTATCTTTCTTTATATGGCTTCTTTATGTGGGGAAGAAAAAACTTAAAACTTAACACTCTTTAATTCTGATATTTGTGCTGAAGTTCAAATAAGCTGTTAGCTTACAAGGTCCTCATTTTTGAGATAATTTACATGATCTCTGTTAGAATTGCACTGTATATTCCTTTATCTGTTTGTATAGCAAATATATTTTGAAATTTGGATTTTTGGGGTGAGTTGAAGTTTTTCTCATTGAAAATAGAAAAATTTTCTGTTAATGTTATTCACAAGTCTCACAATTTGCATGTTTTTCTGCATTATTATTCTTGACTGTCATTCTTGAAATGTGATATAACTAAGAAAAAAAACAGATTCCTAATTGTAAAAACAATTTACACTGCATTGAGTAATAGTTTTATTTGTGCTTCAGATAGTCTAGAAAAATGTAAAATGCTTAAAGCACTTTTCTGTGCTCCTCCTCCTTTTGCTTTTGCTACAGAATGCATGCTAGAAGAGTTAGTATTTATATCAAGAATAAATAAGTTTTAAAAGAGGCACTTGAAGGGTCCCCTACCCCCAATTGTAGAATTTAGGCAATAAAGTTATAAATTTTTGTGGACATACAACTTTTTCTCCAGCAGGATGGCTTAATAAAAAGCTGTTGAAATATTTGCTTGAAATTTTCTTTTGACTAGTTGTTTTAGCCTTTGCATTGCACCAGGACTAATCTTACCCAGTAAATCAAATGTATGTTTTACTAAGTATCTGCTAGTACAAATGAGATTGAACTCCTGCGTTTCTGGTCCCTTCAGGATCAACATATTTCTGTGCAAGTTGCTGCTTTAGGAACTGAGACTACTCAGTAGGTCCCCCAAAATGCTGAGATGTTTCTGCAGTCTTGTGCTGCAGAGCACCATGCAGTACTGCATCACTAAATGCGGAGAGGTAAAAAACTGGATACCTATTATGTGATAGCATGGAGAACCATGTCTGGTTTGGTTTTTTATCTAGAAGGTGGTTTCTTTTCAAGTAGAAGAATAGAAATACAGATGTCAAGATTTGAGAAGTGCCTGGAGGCAGTTCCACCCTCACTGATTCATAGTTGTATTTGGGATTAAGTGAACTAGATTAATCCGCTGACTAGAGACGATCTTTCACATGTTCCCTCTGTCTTTACAGAGATCACCCGTTAGTTCCCTTATTTGAGTTGTCATCCTTGTTTTTGTTAAGTCCAGACTCAATTGAGAGGAAGAAAAAAGAAGTGGTAAAATAAGATCTTAGATCCATATTTAGACTATAACAAAAATAGTTGTATAATTTTTTCCAGTGTGTTAGTACCTGTTACGCTCTGTTGAGGAGTGTGGAGCGAGGCTTGTACAAATGTTCTGTATTCCTGTCTGCTCTGATGTGCAGCAATAGCATAAGATGTACAGAAGGCTTCAGTCGGGTGAGCACTGGCTACTGTGTCTAGAAAATTAAGATCAGGTATTTCTCGGTATCCCTATGAAGCGTGTTGATAGTCTATAAAACTCCTGAAAGTAAAAGCTGCCATCAGTATCTCAAGTACTGTTTCTGAAGTAAGTGTTTCATAAGTCTGATGGAGCTCCTGACTCATCATTACATAAAATATCTTTACAAACATGAAAGGTCTATATGGATTGAGCCTAAATATGACAGTTATAGTCAACAGTGTAGTATTAGCTCATGCATATCATCATGTCAAGGAGGCAGGTCCTTAGACCTGTGTTTAATCTGTTCTTTTTCCTTTGGCTTTATTTCCATCTTCAGGGACTTATCCTATACAGGACAACATGTCCTGTACAGCAAGAATATGAATCCAGATGAAATATCCCTGGCAGCATGTGCTTATGTGATGAAAAGTGGAACTGTGTGTGTCTGATTCCTGTTAATTCCCTTTCTTGCAGACACAACTGCAAGCCTGAAAGCTTTTTTACAATAGAGGTGATTGAACACTCGAACAGGTTGCCCAGAGAGGGTGTGAAGTCTCCATCCCTGGTGGACGACATGGTACTGAGCAACCTGCTCTAGTTGCCCCTGCTTTTGAGCAGTAATGTTTTGGACTAGATGATCTCCAGAGGTCCCATCTCACCTCAGCCACTCTGTGATTCTGTCATATTTAAATAAATATAAACAGCAATAAGAAAACGCACAAGGATTTAGGTACATATACTATGGATGTTAGTTGCTTAGTACTGGTGGAGACTTTCACTCCAGAGGTAAATGTTGTGTTTTGACACTTTAAAAAGTAATACCCTAAACTAAGGGTTCCCCATCCCATGCAGAATGCATCCCCTTTTCCTGACTTAAAAGCATTTCCTGTGCAATCCTGTAGGCCTATTCAACCTCAGGAAAGAGGAACTCTATTGCCAAGTTCCTTGCCTGCTAGGCAGAGTGAAATATTCCCACTGGAAGTATACACCCCAAGCTTCTGTTTCTGTAACTTAGCATGTTGAATTTCATCAGCTTGATTTACAGGAAGACTTCAATGCTTTTTTTTTTTTTTTTTTTTTTTTTTTTTTTTTTTTTTGTTTTGTTTTTGNNNNTTTTTTTTTTAATTTCTTTTTCTGAATTCCTTCTGCAAAACATATGGTTTTTATTTTTCCTAAAGTAACCATGTAGAATTTTGGTTTTAGAGTTTTATCTTCAACACATTGGAAGAGCAGTGGGGTTGATATGTGTGTGGACTTTGTGAAAAGGAGCTATTTAAGCAAAGGTCAAGTACAAAATTGTCACTCATCACATGCTTATCTAGCTTATTTTTAAACTAATACACAAGTGTCTAAGTATCACATGGTCTTTCTTGCATTGCAGACTGGTGCCAGACTTGGTGTCTTTTCTGTTTTTGAGAGATAAATGTCTGGTGGCTTTTGTTTTCAGTGAGCACGTTTGTGAGTCATATATATCATATAATGTTGCTTTGCTTCTGAAGTTTAATCATTTTGTGGAAGGTAGATGGAGTCTCCACTTTTTAACTTGGTATTAGGCTGAATACTGCAGCTGGAGAATGTTTACTGAAAGATTTGTTTAGTCATTCACATTCCTGTCTTCCAACAGTTTGTTTTAGGTCATTTTTTAAAGAGCTTAAAGAAGAACTCCCTTTACTATTGGTGTGTGCGTTTTTTTTCTGCAAGTTAGGTTTTTTTGATTGATTTCCGCCCCCCCCCCCCCCTTTCCAAAACTATACATGAGTTACTTTCTAAATAGCAGGTATGGGTAAAATAACATACTGATTTAATATACCTAGTCAAATACATATTGAAACTTTTGTCTTTTGTTTTAGGAATAATTCAAGTAAAATGTAATAACTTTTGAGATTCTGTTTTTAATTTACCACTCAAACGAGAAATAGTCTAAATGAAAGTTTTAAGTAATAGAGTGAAAATGTTATTACAGGTTAAACTATTTATGTAAGTATCAACATCTTTAGTACAGTTCAGCTGTATAGATCAGCACTGTTTAATGAATTCACTTACAGTTCTGTAATTCACAATAGTATAGTGATGTCTGTTCACCAAGCACACTAGAAACATTTAAATAACCTTTGAATTCCGACTAAAGGGTTAGTAGTGATGTCTCCATTTTGTTTGAACAGAAGGCATAAGCTAATGTACTTATTGGCTTGTACCTGCATTTTGTAGGGAAATAGTAGGTTTGCAAGGGAGTTGTATCTGTAGCTGATCTCAGAATTGTTTCATAGAATCATAGAATGGTTTGGGTTGGAAGGGACCTTAAAGATCATGTAGTTCCAACCGCCCTGTCACCTTCCACTAGACCAGGTTGCTCAAAGCCCCATCCAGCCTGGCCTTGAACACCTCCAGGAATGAGGCATCCACACCTTCCCGGGGCAACCTGTTCCAGTGTCTCACCACCCTTGCAGTAAAGAATTTCTTCCTAATGTTTAATCTAAATCTACCCTCTTTCAGTTTAAAACCATTATCCCTCATCTTATCACTACACTCCCTGATAAAGAGTCTCTCCCCATCTTTCCGGTACTGGAAGGCNATGTTGACTGCTCCACACAGCTTGGTGTCATTGGCAAACTTGCGGAGGGTGCCCTCAATCCCACTGTCCGTGTCACTGACAAAGATCTTAAACAGCACCAGTCCCAATACCAACCCCTGAGGAACGCCACTCATCACTGGTCTCCACTTGGCCATCGAGCCGTTGACCACAACTCTTTGAGCGAGGCCATCCAACCAGTTCCTTATCCACTGAGTGGTCCATCCGTCAAACCCATGTCTCCAATTTAGAGACCAGGATGTCATGCAGGACAGTGTTAAATGCTTTGCATGAGTCCAAGTAGATGACATCAGTTGCTCTTCCCTTATCCATCAATGCTGTAATCTAGTCATAGAAGGCCACCAAATGTGTCAGACACGATTTGCCCTTAGTGAAGCCATGTTGGCTGTCACCATTCACGTCCTTATTTTCCATGTGTCTTAGCAGAGTTTCTGGGAAACTGGGATCTGCTCCCTGATCTTGCTGGGCACAGGTGAGACTGACTGGCCTGTAGTTCCTGGGTCTTCCTTTTTTCCCTTTTTAAAAATGGGGATTATGTTTCCCCTTGGACATATTCAGGTCCTAATCTAGCCATGTACTCCAAATTTAGAAATGTGTGTATGTGAAAGCACTGAAGTAATACAGAACTTTAAGTGCTGTTTAGTTCCTATTCTTGTTTGTATAGGTTCCCTTCTCATATAAATGTTCCACTTGTGCGCTAGGTATATATCCCTTGTACTGAAAGCCAAGATAGTGCAGGCACTTTATCAGCAGCTAATATCTAACATACGCATTCTTTGTGGTTCAGACACCTGCTGAACTTATTGCAGAGACTATAATCGGAATTTTAATCATTAAACTAGGCCTATTCCTATATTACCAGTTCATTCTAGCAGCTTATGTACTTTACAACTGTTGCTTCTTTGAGTGGAAGTACGGTGAGGAGGCATAGTTTGTAATGTTAAAGTCAAATACGTGAGTGAAGCCATACCTCTTAATAAAATAGCAGTCAACTAAAAAGAACAGAAAGTTTCTGAGATACTATAAAATATTTTGAAAAATGGAAGTAGGTGCGAAGCGGTGGTACTTGCTGTGAGGGTTTTTTTAGATGCTATGTTTCTGTGATGGCAAAAGGGACAGTCTGAAAAATTGTATTTTACTATTGCGTCTTCATTCTTCTTTCACAGTATCTCCTTTTCTGAACATGATAGTTGTGGATTAGAATTCATTTTCTTGTCCCTTGTTCTCTAAATACAGTTAATTTAAACACAACCTGTATCTAAACTGTCTTAAGTATCAAAAATGGAGGGACAGAATGGCTGGATGACATAAGCATGTGAATATATAATTAATGCAGGTAAATTAAGCAGATTTTAAGTATGATTTTTTTCTTAGGACTTGTAGCTGAAAACTTTTTTTTGAACATACCTTGTTCAAAAAAAGTTCCAAAAATGTTTGTGGTTGGAAAAATGCCATCAACCTGCCAACTGAATTTCAAATTCTACAAAAATAAGGATATTCTTCCTGTGAAATGGTGCATAGGCTGCAGTGCTCTCTGGTACATTGTATGAAAACAGTGCTGAAACACATCCAGCCAAAGTAGATCTGTGTGTTTGCTGTGTATTTCTGTAAGGTGAAATACATCATGATGAGAGAATAAGACTTGCTCTGTCTGGCAACTATTAAAATACTAGGAATGAGACTTTTCAGTGCTAACTGGTTTTGTTTCTTTAGCTGTATTTCAGATTTCCTAGGTGTTTGTGTTTATTACAAAACCATTGTGCTTTTAGGATAGTCAGCTGCTTAGGTTGGTCCAGTTTATGATACCTTCTGCAAAATAAGAAAGAATAAGAGTAGGTATTCTTTATAATTTTAAGAAAATTAATTTAACACATAATGCTTACAGGGCTTATATGGGAAGATACTCTTGGCAAGGCGGTAGATACCTGATTTACGTATATTGTTTTAAAGAGCACTTACTGCTAATTATGTCTCATAAAGGTAATATTGCTATACCTAACTCCACTTAGAACTCTGGTATCTGCTATCCTCTTAACCTGCTTTCTTTAGGAGTATATAGGGTTTATCTTAGGTCTATGTTGAATATTTTATGAATATTGTTGAATATAATGTTGAATTATTTTCTTATGCAATCAATATGTGGATAAAAGTCATGATCCCTTTTGAAATGAAATTGTGAAAGTAATACCAAAAATGCAAGTAAATACAGTGGCTTTTTTATGTTACTCTAGATCAGCTGAATGGCTTTATTTTCCAAAGGGAACAATGCTCATCTGAAAAGCAAAGCATAAAGAGAGACCTATTTCCATCGAGTCTAGTGAGACTAGAAACTTTGATTCTATAGTTTGTATAAACTGCCTTATGAGCACACATAACAGCTTATTGCACATCTGTTCATTGAGGAACTTTTCTTTGTTGTTTATACAGTACATTGAGTTTCCTACCCCCATCGATTTCTTTTACATGTGATGCAGGTGTGTTTGCAGAAGAGAGTTTAGGATTCTTAAGTGAATTCAAGTTAAGTGAATTCACAAGTTTAAATGTGGCCAGATATAACTCATAACAAAACTGACAAATGTCACCTTTTTTTGATAAGACTAGTTTACAATTTGGGTTGATTTGAACATTCTGAAGGAATACGGAGAACCACAAATAAATTCCACTCAGGGGACTTAAATTATGGGCTTTGCACAGTTACTATCTGTATGACTCTATATAAAGCTTAAAGGCATATTGATTAATGTTGCACAGAGGTGACAGATGGCAGGAAACAAAATGCAATTTTAAATGGCAGTTCACAACTCCATGAACATGGAAGAATGCCCATACACCCACTTTCTCAGTGTCCAGTGTATGGATACAGTGCCCCTTCACTGTATTCCTTTATCCCATGGAGGAACATGATGAAAGTATAAACCTAATTTGCACAGAACTGATTATTTCTGATGTCATCTCTAAAATCGGAATGTTATAATATTTTGGTTTTTTTCTGTGAACTCTTGGCTGGCTGTTGCTGGAGTAACATGGTTGGGAATATTTTCTTCATGACTGGTTCCTGGCTATCTGCTACAAAAAAACTGCCATACTTGTTCCTCTGCTAACGTTAGCCTTCAAAGTGTTGTGGTGTACTTATGGACAGCATGTGAGTATCACGTTAATGTCACACTCTAAATGTATTTGATAACAAATGGAACGAAAATTATATAAATGTTGATACCGTTTGTGGCGTCTTTCATTTAATGTTCTTCTCTGGTTCTCCTTGTACAGACCAGACTTGGTCCTTCTCTGCATTGATTTCTCATCTCCTAGACTTTCTTACCCTTGTAGTTGAATCTAAGCTTCCTGTGGTGTTGGAAGCATGCTGTGCTTCTCATTACACATACGTGTGCGCACCCTCATCCATGTAGACACACGTAATCCTGGAGCAGAGCAAGTCTTCAGGCTCTAGAAAGAAGTAGTGTTCTTGCTGGGTTCCAGCATGTTAAAGAGGTGAGATCACCTGTGGTGCAGCCTGTTCCAGTACTTGACCACTGTCATGGTAAAATACTTGTTCGGTCTAATTGCAGTTTCCTGTATTGCTTCTAATCCTATGACCTTGAACCTCCAAGAACAGCCTGGCTGTGTCTTCACCGTATGCTCCCATCAGCTGTTTGTAGACAGCCGTAAGATCTCTTTATCCTAACAATAAGTAAGCCAATTTTCTCAGCCTCTCCTTGTGTACCATGTGCCTGAGCCCCCTAATCAACTTGGTATCCTTACTGCTTGTTTTTTCCTTTATGTCAATGTCTGCTTTGTTCCAGGGAGCTCCAAACCAGACACAGCACTACAGATGCCATCTCACAAATGGCAAACCGAGGGCACTAATTTCAATCTGTTGGTTTAATTCTTGAGAGTACAGTCCAGTTGCATAATACAGTGTGTTTGACCTTCTTAACTAGAAAGGGCATGCTGCTGACTCATGTTCAGTTTGTTGCCCACTTGGACCCCAAAGTCCTTATCCACAAAGCTGCTTTCTAGCCAGTCAGTTCTCTTCCCACTTGCACTTTTGCCTGGGGTTACTCTGTCCTAGATGTGGAGCTTCTTACTTGCCATTGTTGAACTTCATGAGGTTCCTGTTAGCCCATTTCTCCAGACTGTTGATATCCCTCTGAATAGGAACACTGCCCTCCAGCATGTAAACTGCTCCCCCCACCTCCAGTTTGCGATTTGCTGCATATGCATTACATCCCTTCATCTATGTTGTTAACACAGTCAGGAAATAATAGTGGCCCCAGCATCAGTCCCTGAGGACCACCAATACTAACCAGCCACCAGTTAGACTTGGCACTGCTGACCAAAACCTCAGCAGTCCAGCCAGTTTTTAACACACCTTGTGCATTTATTCAGTCCATATCACAGCAATTTGACTTTAAGGATTCTGTGGAAGACTGTGACAAAGACCTGCCTAAAATCAAGGTATGTGACATCCTCAGCTCTCCCCTTCTCACAGGGTCAGTCACCTCTTTGTAGAGGGCAAGGTCAGGTCATGTCTTTTTCTTCAGGCAACTCGCCCTCACAAGCAAAATGTCATTTTAACCCATGTTTATAAAAGAAAACAAACATCTACTTGGCACTGGTGAGGCCACAATTGGAATACTGTGTCCAGTTCTGGGCTCCCCAGCTCAAGCGGGACAGGGAACTACTGGAGAGAGTCCAGCATAGGGCAACAAAGATGATTGGGGGACTGGAGCACCTCCCTTATGAGGAAAGGCTGAGAGAGCTGGGACTCTTTAGCCTGGAGAAGAGAAGGCTGAGGGGAGACCTTATTCATGCTTATAAGTATCTAATGGGTGGGTTGAAGGAGGATGGAGGCAGACTCTTTTCAGCGGTTCCCAGTGACAGGACGAGGGGCAACGGGCACAAGTTGGAACACAGGAAGTTCCATTCAAACATAAGAAAAAACTTCTTTACGGTGAGGGTGACAGAGCTCTGGAACAGGCTGCCCAGGGAGGTTGTGGAGTCCCCTTCTCTGGAGATTTTCAAGACCCGCCTGGATACAGTCCTGAGTAATGTGCTCTAGGCACTCCTGCTTTAGCGGGGGAGTTGGGCTAGATGATCTCTGGAGGTCCCTTCCAACTCTAAAAATTCTGTGATTCCGTGATCTTGTAGTATGATGCCATCAACCTGATTTGTGGAAGTGTTTCTACAGGGACGTTATTGGGTGGCACTTACTGAATGAAATGGTAATGTTCCTTGCTACGTTGACCTGTTGGGTCTGTTCAACAGCCCGTGTGCAACCAGTGCAAAACCCTCATCATCCCAAAGATTGCATCTTTTAAAGAACTTTAAGAAAGTTCAAGAACTGTTTCAAGTCAGCCATTGCAAAGATAATGTTGTAGCCAGATGCAGCTGTGGAAATACGAAGAAAACTTCCATTTAAGTGTTGACTAAGACCTGTAAACAACTGAATTGCTGAGCTGCTTTGTGTTTTGTCTGTCCATTCCTTTTATTGTTAAGTCTTGCTTTTGATGACTAGCGCTGCCTCTTGTGTGTTTTCCAGCCTGTAATGTCTAGAAGGCTGTTTAGATCCTGAATCCCCACAGGGTTCTGTGGCCTCTTTTTAATGCTCTGATTTGTGCATTAAGTGCTTTAGCCATGGTCTTTCTGATTTTCTTTTGAATGACTGACCATAACTATCTGAGTTGCAATGGAGGTGACCAAAAAAAACAAAAAAAAGTCATCAACTTAAGTCTAACCAGATAAAACCTAGTTGTCTGTCTTTGTGCTTTGGAAA
>VYXH01011222.1:46811-74548 GCA_013397275.1 Burhinus bistriatus | reverse complement strand
AAAAAAAAAAAAAAGGCAAGCTAGCAAGCAAGCTAGCAAGTTATGGTTTCTGTCACAGCTGGCAGCAGTTGAACTGGAAAAGTTTCAGACTCACCACAGACTTGAGTGGTTAAAGAGGAAATCAAAGCATACAAACACCGGCCAACTGGCTTGGAAGAAAGTCAGACCATTCCAGTCACTGGGACATGAGGACACCACGGAAGTATTACAAGCATAATGGCCACTGAATGCAAGACAACAGGAAAAAGTTAAGAAAATGGCAGGGAAAAAAATAAAATAGAAGAAAAGAGCTGAGGAATCATTAGAAGGGGAGAATTTTAGAGAAGTAAAGCGGATGGAGAAGTTGAGGATCATTAGTAATAAAAAGCTGCTGTTTCCTGTTTTTTGGCACTGTCGCTATGCTTTTAATTTCTGTAAAATATATTTAAACAATAACATTATAAAATAATGAAAAGAAAATAATTTATAAATGTTAGTTTTCCTAATTATTCAAATTAGTTTCCCATATTATTCAAAAGTAAGTATCTTAACTTGCATTTTCTTTAAGAAGTCCTTAAAAGGAACATGGGCAGTAAGGAAGATATGTCCATGAAGCTAATCGGACTGACTCACCTCTATAACTATGTAAAGGGGGTAAATTTACTTTTGAAATTCCCCTTGGAGACTCTTAAAGGCAAACATAAGGCCCCTGGTTTAGATTTCTATTCTTAAAAGAAATCAGTCATTGGATTCTTATAAGAACAACTGTAAATCAGTCCATTAAATTGCTTGGAAAATCTCAGACAGATTTAGGATTGGGCAATTATGTTGAAATGTGTGGTCTTTCATTTTAAGTTGACAAAGTAATACATAATGAAGAGTATGTACTTGAAGCATGTATCTCTCTCTCTACTGCTGCATATATACCTTTTTTTTTTTTTTGGCAAGCTAACCAATTTATCACAAGACAGAGATGACATTTAAGAGCAACAACATAGTGTTAATTGTAGGTAACGTTTAGATCCTTGTCCACGTTGGAGCTTTTAACATTTCTACTGCTGCCACAACCAGTAGGACATTTCAGGGCAGAAAGCTTTGTGTAGACACAATCATTGGGAAGGGATTCTTTCTAGATTATAAATGGTGAGTTTGTTTTTATTATGTCCTTATTTCCATTATTTTACCCAGACAATTCAGATCCACTTTCCCACAGACATTTTACAAATACTTTTTTGGAAATTGGTCTGATGGCAATCTCAGATAAATTCTAAATTAAGTCTGGTAGTTTCAGTGCTGCTGAAATGTAACTTTTTCTTTTTTTCCCCCCAGGATGTTTTGACCAGTGCAAAAACAATACCTTTTATCCCAAGAATCTGTGTGGTACCTGCTGTATGTTACAAAATTAACTGCAGCCTAATGTTTCCTGTGGGATTTCAACACTCTAAAAGGGTCTGTCCCAAAAGCCATTCAGGAAGTAAAAACAATAGCTCTTATCACAGGCAGTGGTATACTTTTCAACCATGTTTTCTGTATGGGTGATTCAGGAGCTGCTAATTTTGTGAAGATGCATGGTAAATGCAGTGGATTGCTTATAGAAAGACACTTGAGTCCCCTACCCTTTTCCTTCCACTCATGAAGATCTGCTGAGATACTTCATTCCTGAAACAGATCTTTGAATGTGCTTATTGTCTCCCCGTGCTACATAGAAATCACAGTTTTAATTTAATCCTTAGTATTTTGTTAAAAAACTTCAAAAGATGAATTTTTGAAAGCTTATGAAATTGTTCACTACTAACCCAATTGGGTTTTGCAGCACATTTTGTACAAGTTACGCTAAGTCATCTGCCCCAGTAGAGTTTTTTAATAAAATTATACTATTTCATGCTTTAAATACTGAGGCATTTGTCAAGTCACAGCTCTCTAAAACTTTCTAAATTAAAGCAGGCCTCTGAGAACCCTGTCCTCAAAGGTCATTTTCCAATCACTGCTGTTCATTAGACGGGATCTGAGAATAATAGTTGCTTATGCATGCTGTGAAATAGTGATGTTGGGGTATTGTGCCACTGCGTCTCTGGGATTAGCTATGAGCAGATTTCTAAGAAAGTATCTTTTCTATCTAAGGTTTTTCTGCCTTAACTCTGTATTTCTACCACCTTCATTACTGCTATTTGACTGAGACCAGGAGTCACCGTCTTCTAAATATTGTTGCTCTTTATGAAGTGTTGGAAGAACCGTTTGCTTGTAGTTTCAGTGCTGTGGCATTTTCTGCTCAGTGCTACCACAGAACCTAATTTATCTACCTGCACTATTTCAGCTGAGTCACTTTCTTGATACTAATGACTGTCATGATCTGTCCCAAAGTTGTGGTCTGTGTAGCCAAGTAGCTATTTGGAAATGCTTCTAAAATAATTTATGTCTCTGTGAATGACAGAGCTTTAGTTTGAATTGCAGAGAAAAAAAATCGTTGCAGTTTCCAGTAAGCATCTAGCAATGCACCATTTTGGCTCGGGGGGGGGGAACACAGATCTGTGCAACTTGACCAATGGAACATTTTACCTTGTAATATCCATTTAGAATGCCTGAATGAATTAATGCAAACAATTGCAGAACTGTGTAGGCAGAATAATGGATCAAGTTCTTTAGACAAACACTAAAAAGTGCCACTGAATGTACTTGATTTTGCTGATGTTAAATTGTTGGCCTTAAAGTGAACAAGTTGAATGTATAATGATATAACTACCTAGCTGTGACCTTTGAATCACCTGCACTTGACTGTAGGAATTCAGTTTCAAAAAATGCAAATATTTAAAGTACAAAATTAAATCACATTATAGCTTATCAAACTGACTGAGCTGCCTTCTCTCCAAATTCCTTTTGATTAGTAACTAGTGAGACATTACCAAATAAAACACTGCCTTCAAAGGTCTTCTGAAGAACAAAATTATAATGCACTTATTCCCATTTTGCTGAGCATGGAATGGTTGCAGAATTAAAAAATAGCATCTGATAGTTGCATCCTACTTCGAGAAAAATGTGTGTGGTCCCATACACTCTACAGTGTTTCTTGAAGGGTCAAGCTATTTTGTGCTAAAAAAATCTTGAGAGGCTTTTTCTTTTTAAGTTGGCATTGTACTTTCAAAGCAGTTTCTAAAATAGTTGGCTACAAAGATAATTTCAGAGAAGTCCTGTTTTTATCATACAGAAAATATTGTAAGATCGAGCGCATTTATGTAGCATGACCCCTGTGGCTGGTGTCCAACCTCAGTCTGAACAAGCTGGGATACTAGAAACAGTATTTCTGTAATAATGTGGTTTGCTGCTTAGCTTTGATGAGAAATAACTTGCCACTGTTTCAAAAGTATTTTAAATCCTGATTCTTTTTAAAGTGAAAACAACCTTCCATGCCCCAAATTTTTACAGGAAATTATCTTCCTTGTCACGGTGGGTTGAAAAGCTTTACTGTGAAATGTGCGAACTTCAAGCAAAAGAACAGTTTCCTGAAAACAAGTCAGATATATTAGTCATGGATTTTTTTCCGTAAACTATTTTTTTTCCCGATCCATTGCAGTTAAGTTTGATGGAATTTAGAAATTTTGGAAGTGTAAACTAGCATTTATAGAGGTAAAACACTAATAAATATTCATGGCATTTAACTCTATAAATATAGTATGATATTTAACTATAAATATAGTATGAATGGTGCTGTTAGGTTTACAAAACTTTGTATCCTAAGGAGAAAAATATTTCTAGAATTCTACTAGCTCTTATTTAGTAAGTTGTGACTAGTATCCATTTCCTTTTTATCTGCTGGGAGTATATATTGCTGGTATTTCTTTTGCTCAGTCAAGCTTGCAAAGGGAGTTTTCTCTTTACTCACACTACAGAGCATTTTTATCAAAATTACATTTGATAGAAATTCTAAAAGTATCTTACAAAAGCCTAAATCTCTTCTGTAAACTGTATTTTGAAACAAGCAAATCATGCTCCCCTTTCAGGAAAACCACAGTTTACTAATACAAAATATTCTTGGGCTGGAATTATTGAGACCTCCTAAGGAAGTCTGATGGTACGTGCAGAGAGATGGTGCGGGTGACTGTGTTGAGCAATTGTTCAGTATTTGTACTGGTGTGATGTTCCAGTGCTGTTAGGGGCACTGCACTACTGGTAGAATTTTAATTTATTTTTTTTAATAGTGCAAACTTCATAAAATCTTGAATTTGTGTAACTAGTCAGATGTCGTAAGGGCAGATATTAGTGTTTAGACTGAATTGTGATTAATGATATTTTACCTTATTTATGCAGATTTCTAATTTGGGAGAAGACCACCTTAGGACTGGGTTTGGTTGTGGTTTTTTGTTTGGGGCTTTTTTTGTTGTTGGGGGTTTTTTGTTGGTTGGTTGGTTGGTTTTTACCAGCTCATTAGGTTGATACCAAACAAGAATTTACTGGATTCTTCAGGAAATTAAGGGGACATTACCACCCACTTGCCCAAAATTAACCACCTGCAGAGCAGCAGGGATCTTCTGTCATATGACACTGTTGCAGCTATTCAGCTCTCCCATCTTGCTCACAGATGTCTGGTCTTGGTCAATCACATTAAGTGAGTGACTAGCACACTAATGGCACACTACTGTCTGTAATTGAGCTGTATTCTCATCCTTGAATGAAATATGTTTTATACTTTTAATATCTGAGGGTGGAATCCTGTCTTCACTAAACTTAGTGGCAGAACTCCCATTAAGAGGAACCAGGATTTTGCTCCTCACGTCAGTACTCTCATTCTCATCTGCTGCTGAAATCCACTGATTAGTCCCACTGAAGGAAAGTCTTTATTTGTCTGCTGTGTCATAAGTTTTCTTACTCATAATGAGTTCCATCTGTAAGGGGTAGCCTTTCATGTTAAGTGTGTGTTTTATGAGGAATATTATTGTTTTGACAATGAAGAGTCTGCTTAATCTAATGCACAACATGAGCACATACTAGCTAAACAATGTGAAGACCACTGTTTCCTATGTCTACAAGAAAATTTCAGGCACTTGACCAAAATGTTGATGACGTTCAGTTTGGTAACATGTTCAAAAAGTTTTTAATTAGCCACATGGTAGTAATTTATCTGTGGATAATATTTTACCTTGCTGTGAAATAGTTCTGTGTATTGGGCACATAGCTGATTAAAGGTTAATAATTCAAAGCAAAAGGTTAATAATTCAAAGTACCATAATCAATTTAGTATGTTGGAAAACCAGGACTTAGTGTTTTTTGTTCTGGACTCACTACAAAATTTATCCAAAACATGTTGGTAATTACAAACACAATGACCATTAATAATTGTTTCTATAAATGTCTGTAACTTCTTTGTGCAAAAAAGCTTTGACCTGTATTAATACAAACTAACATTTACAAACCAACTTTAAATGCTTGAAGAAGGCTTCCAATTTAACACAAAGCAAAATACTCTTCTGCAACTTACTGTCATGTTGGCTTTTTAGCCCCATATATTTGAGCTTTAGCTATGATAAAGGCTGATTTTTAAGGAGGGATTTACCTACTGGGCTGGTTTTAGATGATCCACTTGCTGGTGAATGCCACTTAGTAAGAGGCAATGATCAGATTCTCAGAGCTCCCAACAGCCTTTTTCCACTGGATTGTCTGTGGTCTGAGTGTATGGCAGCACGGACGTATGAATAATTTGTTATGCTGGAAATTTGGAGTAGAGGCTGGCTTCCTAGGGAAAAAATGCTACAGATACTTTATTATACTTAAGGTTTGGTTTAAATTTATATTTTCAAGAATAGATAATTCTCAGATCTGTGGAAAGTGGTTAGTTCAGCATTTCTACAAGTATCTGAAATCTGCATCCTTTTGTTGGTCAGCTGTAGCCCAAAAGATTATTTTTTTTCACAAGTTGGAATTAACAGATATGGTACAAATAAGATTTAAAACTTTTGTCTTTTTGGTTTGCTTTCTAAAGTTCAATCCTTTTCTATGTTACATCCAAGTCTGTCTCATTTAGGTTTTCTTATAGAATCTCTTTAACTACCAAAAAAAAAACCCAAAACCCAAACCACCCCAACTTATTTAGGCATTCCACAATTTTATGTTATAGTAAGAATAAGTTAATTGGTGCAGCAAAACTTGAAAAAAAGTCTGCCTCCAAATTCCGACTTGCAGCTCGTAGCCTGAAATAAATCAACAGGCTCCCTGAAGTTGTACTTAAAGACCATAGTGATAAAGCTCTTAGGAACAATCCCACATAATACTGTGAATATTTGGAGAATAATTTCCCCTTCTTTCTTCCTGCTTCTTGCTGCACATTTCCCTTCTCTCTTTGTGACCAAGTTTATTGTAGTACCAGAGAACAACTGCTGTTACCATATTTTTTCAGATAGCCCAGGACTTATTTTAAAGATTATTTGCCCAGAAAGCAGGTCTGAAGATGCAGGAGAAAATAGTCTATTAGAAACTAGGCCTTGTTAGGAAAGAAACATGATTTTGAAGATATGAAATTTATCCTCAAGGTTTGGAGATCAAGAATTTCAGTATTTAGTACTGTTGCTTAGTACTTAGTACTCTTACTAGTTAGTACTCTTGCTGTAGAGCTTTTAAAATGCTACTACCCATACACAGAGCAAAATACAAAGTGAGAAATATATATGATTTATGCATAAAATATAAGGAGAAAAGAAGAAGTAACATTTTTTATAAATACACTGTACATGGACTTCTGTGATAAGGAAGCAGAAAAATTCTATGTAAATAGCATAAATAATCCTTTTTACTGTACATTGATACTAGTTTAGGTTTTGGCTCTATTTAGATCTATTACAGAGGAATAAATTTAGAAGTTTGTTTTAAATAACTTACTAAAATTATAGTTTTTATCAGTCTCATGATGAAGTGACACATCCTGAAGAAGGCCTACAAAAAGCATTCTTCTCATGCAAGGTTACAATTCAAGATGACAAAAAGTTGGTAATAAACTTTTCATTGAAACTCAAATTTTTACACCAAATCTGTAATAAGTCAGACTTTGCAAATTGAAGTGAATGCTGAAAGTTGGTGTTGGTGTTTGTTTTTTTTTTCTTCTGAAATCCTAGCTTAAATTTTAGTTTAATAAATGTATTTCATCCCAAGAAATAAAATCTTGATGCATCCCTTTGTTACTGATGGCTGACAAAATTGTCTTTTATGGGTAAAAGGGCTGGTGTTACAGTAACCTTGGGGTCATGGGGCAGGACTGTTGCAAGTTAAAGCTCTTCTTGATGACCTGAGAAGATTGACAGAATAGCTGGTGATGTTATTTTCTATGGAGAAAACAAGGATTAGTACAAATATCATCAATGTAAACCACACCTTTGTGTGTTGGTTGTGAGACAGCAGACATGTCCACTATGAAACTGGTTTTGTTTCCTTGAAATGAAAGCAAAATTGAAAAAAAAACAACTTCAGAACGAAAACCAACCCCCCAAAAAAAACCCAAACCAAATTCTGTGGGCCAGCCTATATATGACAAGTAATTATTTTTCTTTACTCCCTTCCCATGAACGTGGCTGTCAAAATGCCAGAGGATTTCCCTCTGCACTGATGGAAGAGCTGTGACGACTTTCAGGGCTCCTGCTGGGTCCCGCAGCTGCTGCGGTGCAGTGACCAGCACCTTGCGTTAGTCATCTTACGAGCTGGCCCGTAACTGAAACACAGGCTGCGACTGGATTGCCTGTGAGGTGCCCTTGTAAAGGTGGAGGAGTTTGCCCGCAATATTTTGCCATCCCAGCATTTTCTTGTAGCGCTTTGCAGACCCGTGTGCAGGACGCTGACAATGGGGGATGCAGAGGTCTCTGAGAGGAGCGGCCAGGGCTGCCTTGTGCCCGTCACAGCCGGCTCCATCCAGCGAGGAGCGGGATGTGTGTAGAAGGCTCAAGAGTGAAGAAGTGAAGCTAAGCCTGGGAAAAAAGGGAGGAAAAGCTTTCATTAAATGTTGATCTCTGTTTCCCAGTACCTGATTTTGTAATTAAGTTTTTATTTTGGCTGGCGATTAGTTAGTTTTCCTTGAGTTGAGTCTGTTTTGCCCACAACAGTAGTTGGTACGTGACCTCCCCATCTCTATCTAGACCCGTGAGCTCCCTTGTTCCCCTTGTCCCTGTTTGCTGCCCCTGTCCCACTGAGGGAGAGGGAGTCTCGACACGACATGCCAGGCTACCGAAGGCAACTTGAGTATTGCTCTTTAGGACATGACAGTATGCATCACTGATCCATAATGCTATTTCTGTGTAGCTGCGTGGAAGAAAGCTGGTTTAGCTTCGTGAATGATGTAGAGGGGAAGGAGTGTCACAGTGGGATGATTGGATGGGAGTCTGCTTAGGAATGAAGTGTTGGGTTGGAGTGTTGTGCTTTAAAAACAAAACAAAAACCAAGAAAAGAAAGAAAAGAAAAAGAAGAAGAAAAGAAGGCTTTGCAACCCTGGAAGAATTGAAGGAGTTTGAAAGAGTCACGGATGGGAAGCCGGGAGAGAAATGAGTACTCCCTGGACTGTGAGGGAAAGCCCTTTGTGGCATACTTTAGATGGCCAGTGACCTAGTAGGAAACATTTTAGTTTGCTAAATAGGTTACACAGAAAAGTATAAACCAATTATCTGCTTATACTATCTTCATTTCAAATGCTACTCTTTTAAACATGCTTGAGGTCTTGCACAATGAAAGGTTTTTGATTAGCAGAAGAAAGATGAGATACATAAATATATCATATCTCATGAATAAGTTGCTGTTGGGTGGGAATGAATCACTTGGAGCAGGTTGTAAAGGCTCAGATTTAGGTCTTCTTTTTTCTATTTTCAATAGATGATTGTATATTTTACTGAATGGCAGTTTATTTCATAGACATTTTAAGTTCTTAATAGAACAGTCTCATTGCTGTGGTTAAGCGGTATCTTTTAGTTTTCTGATCTAAAATGGACATTTAAATCTGATGTTTGGGTCTGATAGGCAGGAAAAATAATATATGTACGTAAGACGATGCGCAATTTACATCATCCAGTCTAGCAGAAAGAATCAGAAACTATCTAGATGCCCTTTAGCAGAAAGTAAGATTCTGTTGGTGGAGAAGGTCTCAGGGCCAAGGTGATGTGGAGGGGCAGGAGGGCACCTGTGAAAATGTTCTGTGCCGTGTTCTGCACTTCATGATCCACTGCTTGTGCAAGCAAGGTATAACTGAAGTATGAGGGGAATCTTTGTGAAGGAAAACCTTCAGAGTTTGCAAAGCAGAAATTACCTAGTAATGGAGCTGCCAGACATCGTAACAGGAGGCAAGATATATCCAAGTAGTAAGCACAACCTTGTAGCTGGTGACTTCATCAGAACCCACCTGATGCTGTCTGCCTTTTCATTATTGTTTTGAAAGTTCTATGGTAATACTCCTGTACTTAGAGTGTTAGCCTTTTCTGGCACCCACATGCTTTATTATGTTGAAGCTGTGGCTTTTTTATTGTGAAAATGGACAGAATTTAAGATGTTCTAGTAACCATGGACAAGAGAAATATTTATATTTGGTTTTTTTGTTATTGTGAGTTTTTAGAGGTTTAAATGCTTTCACCTATAAAAAGCTGTAGGGCAATATCAGGTTTAAAAAGGGGGGAAGGGGGGAAAAAGGTTCAACAAACTCCTTTTAACATTCTGCTTATTTCGTGGCACTACCAGGATCCAAAGGCTAATCCAAGAAAAACATACAATGAGTGAGAGTTTTTGTTTGTTTTGATCTTTTCATCCTCTTACTTTGAATTAGTCTGCCTTTACTACATTGTCAGGTAAAACTAAAAGCATTCACATTATTCCTTCAATTTCCTATGGGAGTTTTTCATTAGCTTCCCAATCTTTTGTGCCAAGCTGTCTTTCTAGTTGGTGATTGTGTCTTCATTATGTTATTTATTTCATTTATACAAGCCAAATGCAAGAAGGAAAAGTTAACTCAAATGTGTTTGCAAGAATGCACCCTATTTTTAAAATCTACTTTTAGTCTTTCAGGACTTTTTTACTTTCTTTCCTTGTTCAGATTGGATTTTTTTACATAATGGTGGGATTGAAAGCCTGGAGATTCATCTTTAGTAATGAACAATTATTAACTTTATTATAGCTTTCTAAAAATATGTAAGTTCCTACTCTTGGATTTTGTATGTGGTTTCCACTGATCATTTTTTCAACTTTTAATATAGATGTGAACAATACTTTAAGATTGTAGGAGGACAAGATACTTTTCAAACTGCTTTGCTTTTGAAACAGGATACTACTATTTTCTGGTCACAGATATAAAAGCTCATTTTTCCAGATGTACTTAATAAATATATGTGTGCATGGAAAGACTTTCTTGACTAGAAACTGAGTATTTTTGTTTTCTAAACAGGTGTCTCAATGCGTGTACCTACTGCAAAACTAAGCATGCCAGAGGAGATCTAGCAAGTTATCCAATCGAAGAACTAGTGGACAGAGCCAAGCAGTCTTTTCAAGGTAAGGATATTGATCCCTGCAATAAAAGCCTCTAAAGTGTACCAGGTCTTATTTTCACACATAATGGTTGTGATGCAATATAGCTCTATTACAATAATTGATGTTCTTAATAGTCGTAACTGTGTCTGGTGGTGCCTTTGCAGTAGAAAGCCATGCTTTCATTATGTTGTGCACTACTATTTACAAAATGTAGTCCTACCATAAGGAGTATTTAATTTTTATTTTAGGCTTGATCAAATGAAGTTCCTTGCAAGCATTTTGTCGAGATGATGAGGAAACTGTAATTTCTGGTCATTTTACTCTATCTCTGCTTTCTTAAAGGGGAAGACAATATCTTTTTTCACTCAACGATAAAAGTACATTTCATGAACCACTCTAGGATTCTTAAAACTCTGTTTAAGCATACATTGGTTTTTCTGGTAATGGATTTCGTGGGGGAGTTCTGGGATGTTTGAAAGCCGTACAAAGCTTATCAGCTTTTAAGCTCAGCAGAATATTTGTAAGCTCACATAGATTCAACCAAATATCAAAAATTTTTCCTGCAGTACAGTAGCCTTTGCCAGTATCTGCCTAAAACCCCTGTACATCTGGTAGTTATGATAGCTTTATTGTAACTTAATATTTGTTCTTCATATCTAAATTTTGCCTGTGTTTCAAAAATACAAATTTCCAAATAATGCTAGTATTCATTTCTGATGCAATCTCTGTGAAGGCACAGGTGTTGGGTTTTTTTGTGTTTGTGTGCCATGTTGAAGGATTAAATGTATATTAAAAAAATACTGAGGTAATTCAGGTATAGCATCTTCCTCTGTCTTTGTATCAAATACTTTGAATTAAAAGTAGAGCAATAAATACAACATCAGATGTCACATCGTCTGTGCATGTACAAACAATACATGCATTGGGTTTCACCTCTGGCTTTGAGTGTTGCAACTCTCCAAGCAAGAAGAAGGTCTCCAATGATTCGACACGTTTTTAAATCCATCCTTATTTAGTGATCCTTAATGAACCTTATTTAGGTCAGTGATGACCTTGTGGCTGTTCATATCAGTAGTGTGGAAGGAAGAGTCCTTTTTTGCTAATCAATCCCACGTTCACAAATTCCAAGTTCTACATTGTCTACACAGAAAGTTCTCACTTAAGATTGTAAATGTCTTTTTCTTTTGCTTTTGTTAAAAGCTGAGCTCCTCTCTTTCCTTCCATGAAGCTAATCTATAATTGCCATAAAATTTCTCCTACTGCTTAGGTTTGTACAATTAATACTGTTGATGCTGTGAATTGGATTGGCTGTTATGATAGACAGGAATCCTGTCATGTCTCAGATTTCTTATTTTAGTAGGACAAGTTTCTAAAACCTGTATGCATGTTATGAAATGTTCAGTAACTGGAATACAAGATCTGTAAATATACTTCTTATTTTGGTGGAGAATCATTTCAGGAAACATTTCAGAAAGCTAAAAGTTTTCAGTAGTACAAAACAGGTGATTTTGAAATCGGTAAGTAGTCACTGTGTAGGAGAAAAGCTGCCGTTTGATGGTTATGATTATTTTTATGCAGTAATTACCAGACGCAAGTAAATTCCTGGTGACAGCAAGATGTATAGGTAGAAAAGGAACACAACATTCCTTTCATTTCATCCAGGTATAACTCTGAAGTACTTTTATATTATGAGTAGCATAAGAATAGTGTTACTCTGATAGCACTATATAGCTGTTGAAATGTTCTAAAGAAACTTTGCACAATTAAGCAAGGGGATATTACAAAGAGAAGACATGGGCAATGCAGTCAGGATTATGGTCTTGCTTAGGTTACCTATTTAAGTGTTTTTAGATCTATTGTATGTATGGAAAGAAAAAAAAAATTCAGACTTGTCTGTCCAGTTATAGTTGTATTAATGTGCCATAAAGTCCACATTAAATTAACACAAAGATATATTAGCTTGGTATAACCAGAAAGAAAACTTTTGAGCTTTATTTGTCTTTGCAGACAATAAATGTGAAATTTTGGAAAGTATTTTGAACTTCAAGTATTGCACATTTGGATTAAAAATTCAGTAATTCAATTCATCTGTTGTACTGTGGCCATTATTATAAATATTGACTCTTTCAAAATAACTTGATTTCTAATGGAAAAACTTGCCCTTAAGCTACAGTTTCGAAATTTCTTGAAGTAATGCTATGACGTGTCTCACAGCAGGCATCTCCAGGGAGTTCTATTCTTATTTGGCCTTAGACGAGTACCTTTGCTAGAGGACATAGGGAAAGAAGCAAGTACTGAGTTGTAAAATGACATGCTTTGCCTCCAGCTTTCACATACTTAGAAACGAGCATGCAATAGTCAGATACTTAGTTTGCAGTGTATGGAGAATTCATTACTGCCAGCTTGCTGCATCTGGGCTGCAGAAACTTCATCAATCTGGTGAAAGACTTAAGCAATTCAAAGTCATTATTAGAGTTCTTGCTGTGTTACTGAGCCATAATCTCTTCAACAATCACTTCTGTTTTCTCAGAAGATGTGTTGCTGAAGCTCTAGTGAAAAATACGGAGAGGTAACAGATGCGTGATGAAAAGTTTTTTCACTTTGGTGTTATTCATGGGAGAACTGAGGTGTCTTAGAATAACAGCAGCAAAACAATATGTGATGATTATATGTAACTGCATGGTCGAGTCATGTAAGGAAAGGGAGACTGCTGTAATTTGCAGTGTTTTGTGTGTATATATTCTTACAGTACACAACTTGATAGACCCCAAAAGTGGAATGTTTCAATTGTGGAACACACTGAAAATGGATTAGAAGAGCTGTATTTGAGGGCGTTTTGTTACAGCTCCTTAAATTTCAGCACAAAAAAAGCTCTCTAAAATGCTTTATTCAGGTGATCGTACTTTGACAAGATTGCAGTTGACATCTAGAAACAGTATTTCTAGCAGCATTATGCTGCCAGAACAGGCTGTAGTGTTGTGATCAGATACTCCCAATGTTTCTTCAGGCACTTCTGTACCGCAGCCACTAGGTAGGATGGCTCTACGTAGGAAGTATTTCCAAGCTGTAGTATCTGCTGCATTACTGAGCTGCAAGCTATTTCAAGTAGTCAGTGGACCAGTCTTGGACTGCTAATATGGTATCTGTGCAACAGCAGCTGTAAAGTGGTGCCTCACAGTCATCGCTCTCTGATGTTTGTCTCCAAGATGACTTCAGAAGATTTTTAAAGTCAAAATTTAGCTCTGTGACTTTATTTAGCTGCTTTTTTGGAGAGTTTTGCATACTTTGTGTAAGTAAGTAGGTATTTATTTCAGGGTATTTTAGGGTCCAAACCTTTATCTTTTTGGTCAGTTTTGTAAATACAATGTTTAATACTCTGCTGAGAGTGGTAACTAGATGACAACAGATGACAAAGCTGCAATAATTTACAAGCGTGTTCAGATTATTTGTATAAGCATAAACTAGATTTAACTCAACTGATTAAAAAGAGATGGCTGAAATAATCATAACTGAACTGGTATTGGACTGTATCTTGTACTCTTCCAACCTCTGAAAGAAACCTTTTTTTTTCTTTTTGTATTTTATTTTACTATCTTAAGTTCAATATAATGTCCACAAAAACTAAGTGTGTTGCAGGTTTCTAGTACATGATGCATACTTTCATAAGGCATTGGGCTAAGTGTCAAGGTGTACTGAAATTGAGTTTGCATACCTTGTATGGGTTTATGTCTCCTGTCTGACCTCCATAGTAGTTTTGAGGTTATGACTGACATCAGTTTTAATAATTCACAAACTTTCTTTAACGAAATAATCTATCTGAAGTTACAAGTAGACTATTGAGGTTGTTGCTTTTTTAACTTTAATGTTGTTTCTGTAAATTTCAACTTTTAGTAAGTAGTTGTGTTGGTTTTTTTACATGGACAGCCTTGTCAACTCACATTATATAGCAGACTTCTATAAGACAGCTAGTAAAAGAAAAAGTATTGCAAAATATAGTAAAGTGGTCTTTGAGTAGAGAACAAAGGTCTACTGTAAGGATGTTTATGCAAAGAGGTTTTCTACAGCTGATAGTACAGCACTTTCTTTGTGTCATCAGCTTAGTAGTATGTTTTTTTCAAAATTTGCTGTATCATATTCAATGCTGTATTTTTGGGACTTGCATTTGCAGTTATGAGAGAGCTCTTTCTTTCCTTCCAAAAGCTACTTTATGTATAACAATGTGTTTTTGCTTAGTATATGAAGTGGAAGGCTGGGGTAGCTGCCATTGGTGAACAGTGTTCCAAGGAGATGCAAAAGTTAAACAAGGCTGTGCTTCGAATGTTGTGTGGTGTCCTGGGATAGCTTTGGCTAAATTGAAAGACTTCGAGATTTTTTTTAATGATAGGATTTTAGTGACCATAAAAAGATATATAACTCATAATGCTACCTGGTGATTTGTAAACCCTACATATTGTGAGAGACTTTCTGGGCAAAGATAGTGCTTTATATTGCCAACAATTTTTGCTGGTTCAGCAAACTAAGTTAAAAATATAAATAGTTTTATGGAATTAGCTGTTACTTCATTCTAAACTAGAATGACAATCTTCTGCATGTATCAGTACAAAATTGCACTTCTTTAGCATTGCATGCCTTTTGCAGATGGCAGGGAATATACTGCTATTAAAATATACACTGTATAATTACTACTATATTGGCTGGTTTTATGGTAGCAACTAGGGAGCTCAAATGAAAGTCAAGTCCTGTTGGAAAACATTGTTCTCATATCCTCAAGCTATGTGGAACAATTGCTTCTGGATGAATAATTGCAGTGGCAAAATATAATTTATTTTTATTCCATTATTTGCATGATGGTTCACTGGCATGTATGGTGTTGAATTCTGAATAACACTTCTGTTTAGGAATTCTTGGACAAAATGTAGCATTACAAAGCAGCGGAGCTATCTAAATGAAGATTCTGAGTCTTGACTTTCATTAGTCGTCTTTAGCAATTATCCGTAATCTTGTAGATCTTGAAGTGTTGAGAGTTAAAAGGAGATTAATGTTAAATATTTCTCTACAAGTATTACTATAAACAGCTGTTTATGCATAATGATAAGGATTGATTTTATATAATGTGACTCGTTTCCAGAACGTTTCAGATCACTGCGAGCTTTGCTAATGATCTCTGGTTTGGTGTTAGTAGTTCTGGTAAGGTGCTGTCAAGACGTTCTGCTTTATTCATGGGTAACCGTTTTTCTTCCTGCACCACTACCAGTAAACTCTCTGTATGTTTTCAGAGCAGCTGCCATTCATGAGAGGACAAATACTAAGTATCGGCAATGTTTTTAGTTTCCCATTAATTGGCAGAAGCAGTACTAAATTAGGATGCCTAGGCTGTCTTCTCAGTAGTGGATTTGGTCTTTGAACATGCTATGAGGGACTGGGTGCCCAGTACCAGATGGAGACCTGGGCTGTGTACTTGGGGTCCTTCTAGGGGTGAAACTAAGACTGTAGAGAGAGGAGTTTTCTATGTGCAGGTCTCACCTTGATGTGAGATAAACACTCGGAGCCTGGGCGCAGACCCAGGAGTGAATAAGCTGTCCTAGTTGTTTCAACACAGCCTTTGTTAATGATCTTAAGCATGCCCCAGGAAAACTTTCTTAACTGATCTTAATTTCTTGCTCACTAATATTGTTGCCCCCCTAGTGTCAATGTTCTGTCAAATAGATATATTTATCTGTTATACCCACACCGATGTTTTTCTTCTTTAGTCTAGCAGCATTATCAGAAGCCCAGCATTTTCTCATACTTCTTTGTTCTAAATTTTATTCAGCAATTTCTGCAACAGTCCCATAAGAAAGCTAACTCTTCTTCCATACTAGCCATGTGATGAAGAGACTTTGTTGAGAAACCTGTTGGATAACAAACTAAATAGAGAAAAAAGTGCATTGATATTACCTATTGATATCTGGGAACTGAGTTTCCGTTGTTCATATAAGCTCAAATCTTGCCAATGTGTGAACTGACACTTGATGCTGATTTTGTGTCTGTTAATGGATTTCTGTTGGAGTTATGCTTGACAATGCTTGGAAACTCCCTGGAACTGAGTCTGTGCTGTATGCTTCAAACATATAGTCAAAAACTATGACTGTTGTAAGGATAGACTAAAGTGTGCTTTGTGTGGGAAAGAAAGGGAAATAAAAACTCTTCATTATATGTATATTGTTAAATACCAAGAAAAACTAAACTATCTCTTGTCAACGGCAGACAACTAATCAATTAGTTGAATTAGATGGACATGTCTTCTGGAAGTGTTGCTTTCTTGTGTTTTTTTAAATTCAGTGGTCATTTGGCAAGATTGGGAAATCTGCTTTCTATAGAACTGAAATATGCTTGGTTGCTCTCAGAATAAAAGGGTTTGTTTCATTTTGAATTGAATTACATCTTTAGATCAACTTGAATGTTTTCTTTGGTTTGCAAAGTACCCCTTGGCTTTCGAAATACAGGTGAGCTCCAAAAACAAATGTAACATTTGTGAGTGGGGGTGATATTTTTATTTTTTTATTTTTTAAAGGGAATGGTTTACTGTGGAAAATGTTTACACTGAAACATTTCACTTTCATTCTGTGAGAAATATTCCACAATTTTGAAATTTTGTTAAATTTTAAAAATTTTCTTTCCTTTTGAAAGTTTGATAATTTCAGTAGAGAAATGATGCCTATTCCCTAAAAGCCATAAGCTAAACTTTGGCAAGTGTCTTGTTTCTCTTCAGCAAAAAGAGCTTTAGAAATGCAAAATTTTTGGTATTATTTATCAGTCATTGCCCAGGGCACCATAACAAAAAGTTAAGTATAAAATTAAGAAAGTTAAGCTCAAGGTGCTTTTTCATGCTGTGTCCTTTATCTTTGCTTCCTTCTTGCTATAAAGGCAGGTTGTACCTGTAAATGCAAACCTTTTTTTTTTTTTCCCCACCTTTTTTTTTTGTTGTTGCTGCTTTAGCCACACTAAAGAAAGCTTGAGAGTGAGAAAGTGAATGTTAATATGCTTTAAACACCTCCAAAAGGGGTTGCAAAAGCCAAACAAAATTTTCTTTTAAGGTGAATGTAATGAAGAAACATAAAACTGGTGCTGGTTGGCTGTTTCTTGAGTTCTCCCATACTTAAGTCACACTATGCATTACCCGATAAAAACCTCAGAAGGAAAAAACCTCATACTTAATATCTGACACAAAATGGTATGGTGAAGGTGTAGCATATATTGGCTTCGACTTACTCTCTTTTCACAGCAAGAATGACCTTGTAGGAGTATGAAGTCCCTGCCCATTATAATTGGTTTTAATCTTTCTTATGGATTTATTTTCTATCAGAATAGACAAATTCTCAAAAAGCTGAATTTTTGACAGGACTGTATTGAATTCAACAGCAAAGTTTTGTAGAAAAAGCTGAATGTGTTCTATTTAGCATTGTATAGCGTAGTGCTTGAATCTTCTTTTCCGAAGTGCTTTTACCTCTGTATTTTCTGATTTATAGAATCAAAATATTCTGATGCATAGATTATAACATGTATAAGACAGGAAAATTTCATATGGAAATCTTTTCTAACAAACGGTCTTTACTGTTAAAAAACCCAAACCCAACCCCCATACCATTTTTCAAATCCTTTCCAATTGAATTCTTTGGGAGAGCAGAATTTTCCATATCACAGATAAACTTCGTTCATACCCAGCTTTGTTATGCATAGTGTTTTCTTATGTTGTTTGGTTTTTTTTATTTAGGAGGGAAGGAGGAGAATGGTGACAGTGTTCTTCTAAGATAAACCTCTTCTGTCAGCCTTTTTACTGACTTCTAGGAAAAATAGGCTTTATTCTAATATTGTTCCTGAAGTATAATTTGAAGTTGCATTCCATGGAGCTTGGGCTGCTGTACTTGAGACACTTCGATAAACAACTTCTCTTTGTTCTTTTGTGCTTTTTGGCTATAGCTAAAGAACTAGGGTTTTGTTGTTGTTATTAAGTTTATTAAAATTCTTTCTGTATTGTCTTTTCTGTCTTATGAATGTTTTAAGTTTTTCCTGCTGACTTTGCTAATGCACAGAATACGTAGGCCAAGATAAATATTTTGGTACCAGCCTGTAATTTCTTAGAGTTATATGGGATAGCATAATGAATTGGTTTTTCATGGCCCCATGTAATATTTTCTAATCATCCTGAAAGAAAAAGGTATAATTACATTCCATCAGTAGTGATTTAGAAGCAATGTCTTCAGGTATGTAAAAACTGCTTTGTAACAGATATTTAAACACACATAACCAACATCATATAGCAAAGATATATTTAAAAGGATAAAAAGATGCCTTTTCAGTAGTAAATTACACTATTGTAGATATTTTGAAGCTTCATTTGAGTAAGAAAATTAGAAGTTTAGTGAGCTTTCCTCTTAGCTCAGAAAGAAATTCCCTATCGTGTTTTTGGTATGTGTTTCTTTTATACAGTCAAGTTAACCAATATTACAGTTGTTTCTGTTGTCTTGAGCATGTCTGGTTGCATAAAAAGTTCCTTTGCATTATTTTTAATTTTACTTTAGAAATGCAGTGGCAATTAAATTAAATTATTGGTGTCTAGCTTTTTTCCTCATTAGTCTCTCCAGCTTCCTGAGGACGGGAAGGGGAGAGGGAGGTGCTGATCTCTTCTCCCTGGGATCCAGTGCCAGGACCCTCAGGGGAGGTTTGGACTTGATATGAGGAGACATTTCTTTACTGAGAGGGTGCTCAAACCCTGAAACAGGTTTCCTAGAGAGGAAAACGATGCCCCATGTCGGTCAATGGTGAAGAGGCATTTGGACAATGCCCTTAGTAACATGCCTTAACTTCTGATCAGCCCTGAAATGGTCAGGCAGTTGGACTCCATGATTGCTGTAGGTCACTTCCAACTCAACTCTTTGATTCGATTCTCTTCTTCCTCCCTCCTTCTTTCTGTACCAGTACATGCTGAGGAAATCTTGGTGACATTTCTTCTTAGCCCTGCACTAGCAGAAGGGATTGAATGGGTAATCATGTCCCATTGTCCTAGTTTGAGGAGCATTGGCTCTGTCACTTTGTGGGAAGGAGGTATGTACCTTCTGATGGGAGTGAGAGCTGTGGATCATCTCGAGATCATTTGCAAATCAACAGATTTGCAAAACGCATGCGTGAACTGCAGTTTTTTAAAGTCTTCTATATTCATCCAGTTTAGCTGGGTTTCCACAGGATTGCAAACCCCCCACATCTCTGACACTAGTGAGGCTCAAAGATCAAGCCTTCTGTCTGAAGCGGGAAGTGCTCTGGAACTAAATGGTTGCAAACCTTTTTGAGGTGAGCAATACCTGTTCATTTCCCTGTGAATTTTTTTTTTTCTCCTTGTACTCATTTTTAGAAATGCCTGAACTGTTTCCCTTGGAAAAACACATTAAAACAAAGGAGCCAGAGAACAATAGTACTCCATCAGAGCAGAGGTCCATCTGGCCCAATACTCTGTCTCCAAAGTGGCCAACTGTAAATGTCTAAAGGAGAGCATATGAGCACTGCAGGTCTACTTCTGCCAGGGTCCTGGAGGTGCTCATGAGCTTCAATGGCTGGGACAGGCCTCCCCTGGGACCCCCACACCCACTGTCTCCTGCCAAGGGCCCAAGGGATGTGGTGTCTCAGCTAAGCCCGGGGCCTTCAGTCCCTGTCTGAGCAATGTTGTAGGTGTGCCCATCTCTGACCCTCTGTCCTGGACGGGCCTGGGACCTGCACTGCAGAGAGCTGCTCTCCTGGATGGACCCCTCAGACCTAGGTCATAGCTTGTCATGCAGAACCGTATACATAATATAGCATAACTGTATTATTCTGTTCTATTCTGTTCTGTTCTAGTCTATTCCCTGCTCGCCATGAGTTGAATAACAATGAGGCTGTTATTTGCCTGAAATGCCAGGGCATTTTCAACTCCAAAACTACTTTCAAGGACACAAATAAGAAAGGTTACAAGTGGAAACAGGATGTTATTTTATGTTATTTTACGTTATTTTTCTGAATCTGTTTCAGAGCCGATGCTCACAAGCATTATGACAACGTGCATGTGTAGCCAGGAGCAGGCTGATGCATTCCTCAGTTTAGCTTGAAAAAACCCCCCTTGCTATCTGGCAAAGGGAAGTCACAGAGCTGCAGAGAGTAGCAGCAGGAATACAGGCCAAGCAGTCCCTGTTTCCTGAAAAGTGAGAACTTGAAGAATGAGAATCAGGACCAGCCATACACAAAAGAAGACGAGGTGTGTGGTACCATGTGGTATTTTCCAAAGTAGAACATACATCGGTGACAAGCACACTTTTTGCCTTCCAGAACTTGCTCTGCTGTGCTTCTTGGACAGTGATGCATGAAAAGTACTCTTGTGCCTGCCCCGTGCTTGTACTGCATGCAGGGAGAGCTGAAAAGTGGCAGCTCCCGATGGCGCAGCAAGCCTGGAGACCTTCCAAATGCAGGCTGTTTTGCACAAGCAAGAACCCCTGGGGAAATGGAGCCAGGGAAGAAGATCAGAGCTTGCTCCTGCTACAGACTTGCAATGGGAAAGAGAGCCCAAGAGTGCCAGGGCATAAGTAGCGCCTTGGAGGTGCAAAAGCAACAGGCAAGAACCTAGCCAAAAGGGCCCAGAGGAGCCCTGACAAGGGGCTGTGCTCGGTGCTACTGAGGACAAGAAGTAACAGCCAGGAGGCCACCCTGGGGCCCACCCTGGGAGTCTAGAAAACTTCCTCCCCCCAGATGTGGGGCATGAGACCCACCTTCATGGAGCACGAGCAGCAGGCACCTATCCAAAATGACCCAAAGGAGCCATGGCAAGGGGCTGTGCTCAATGCTTTAGAGGAAGGCAAAAAACCCCCAAAGAAACTTGCAAGCCCATCTTGGGGGAAAAAAAGCCTTCCTCCCCTCAGCTGCAGGGCATGAGAGGCCATCTTCATGGTGCATGAGCAGCAGGCAGTAGCCTAGCCAAAAGGGACCAGAGGAGCCCTGACAAGTGGTCGTGCTCAATGCTGCAGAGGAAGGCAAAAAACCCCTGGCGACCAGTGCCAACCTGCCCCGGGGGAAAATTCCTTCCTGACACCAGAGCTGGCGATCGGCTGTTCCCTGAGCATGTGAGCAAGACCTGCCTCCTCGTCCCACAGGCTGGTGACACCTCCCAAGAGATGCCCAAGCCCTATTCTCCCTCAGGGGCTTGTGAGAGTGGCCAAATGCCCCTGGCCTGATTGACCTTGGGGGCCGGAATCTTTCCTGTGCCTGGCAGGACACTACTGGGTTCTACAAAGCACTGGGATCCCTGGCAACATCTCTGCATCCCATTTCTTACGACTGCATCCACTGGCTCCACAGGGAAAGAGGATGGCGAGCTCTGCAGTGGTCCTCAAGAAGGCATTCCCTTGGTCTGGCCACTGGCCTCCAGCTGAAAAGGCCAGATAGCTTTGGGCACCTCCAGCTGTTGCTGGTTCTTCTCCAGCCTTGTCCAGCCTCTGGTCTTCCTCCCTCAACCCCCTGCAAGTAATTCTGCCAGCTCCTCAAGGACTTCCTCTCACATGTCTGCGAGCTGCCCCCAGGCCAGCTCTGTCCCGATGGGAGGATGCCCCCTTTATCCTGCCATGGGGCATTGTGACTGCTGTGTTGCCAGGTGGTGGCGCTGTGCCATGGGGGTCATGGGGCCTCCCATGCGCAGCCCCACCCACCACCCCTCTGCCCAGCATCCTTCAGAGGAAGGGCTTTGGGGTGCTGGCCCCAAGGCAGTCCCTGTGGCCAGGGGGCTGTCCCTGCCCTTGGTGGCAATGCAGTGGGCACAGCTGCTGGACGTCCCTGACATGTCCTCTGCCACTCAGCTCTCAAGGACAAACCTAGTGCTATTACTCTTCTCTCATGCTGTAGCAGAAACTAACCCTGCAGCCCAGAAGACCACACCTATTAACTGTCCCCTCTGTGCACTGCAGCTAATGTCCATGAGGCCATGCAGCGAGGAGGACCAGCGACTTGATCTGACTGAACACAAACCCTTTTCTGGAGGTGCAAGGGGGATGATTTCGGCAGCCACAGCCTGGAGGAAAGCCAAAGTGTAACCGGAGTCATAGGTTGGGATGGACAGTGCTGAGAGACTGCTGTAGAAATAACACAGGCTTTGAAAAACAAGGGAGAAGATTTACACTGGGGTGGTGGAAAGGTTGGTCATTTTCAGACCTAGAACATTTGGATCTGTGCCCAAAGCCCAGCCAGGCAAACGACGACTCTTCCAAACTGTAAAAGTAGCCCATCGCTGCTATCGCTCTCACATCCCCTTTTCCCACTGAAACTGAGCTGCGCAGTAGACTATGTTTATACGGGATTCAAAACACACTTCAGCCATGGGGTAAAACTTTCAGAGCTCATTGGTGACTTTAACCTTTCTAAGAGTTATTTGCCTACATCAGTTTGCAGGAAGATATTCAGATCTTATCTAAAAGCCTGGCAAATCTCTTTTTTTCCCTTTTGGATTTAGTATTTTGAGTCCTGAAAGAGGAAGAAGGTACTATTCTTGTCATTTTGTGCATTGGTGCCAAAATTGGTATGTACTTTCAGACTATGTAAATAAGGGCATTTCTACCGTATACATCCATTTGCCAGATGTGAAAGACAGCGTTCACTTCCTTCTGCATGAACTCTGCAGAGATGTAGAGACCATGCATGATTTCCTCACCATTCCTTATCAATGCAGCAAGGGATACTTGCTACTACACTGTTGATGGTGAGGTCTTCCTCTTGGAAAAAGTACTGAACTGGTTTGTGTTCTTGACCATCTTTTTCCTTGCACTTCAGTAGCTCTCTTCCTTCTTTGGCCATCATTCTTGGTACCTTTCTGGAAAGTGATGGCAGCCCTCTCAGCCTTTGTCTTGCTCCTTCTAGTCATCATCTATAGGTGCTCCATGCCCCTAATCAACTGCTTAGTCTTTGTCTGCCTTGACTCCAGAGGGAATTTCTCTTTCTTGAACCTGAGGAATGAGAAATGTCTGTAGTGGTATAGGTGAGTTCTCACTAGGGCTTTGTACAATGTTTGCCTTTCCTACGGAAATATCCTGCCTGACACACAAGAATGCATTTGCCTGTATCACATTGGTGGCTCATAGTCACCTTGTGATCACCTCATGCCTCCAGGAACATTTGCCTACTCCTATGTTTCCAAACGGGAGCAGAAAGTCATGGCGCTCCACCTGATGTTGTATTACCTACTTCTACCCTGTAGTTCTTCACACATGGTTTATTGAAGTAGGAGATGTGTCTTCTGTCAGAGCTTCAGCTGATATGGAGTGTAGGGGCCATAGAAATAGACAATGAGACACAGCTTCTTCTCGTTCATGGAGGCCATGAAATCCAGAATATGTTGTTGACAATGACTGTATCTTTTGGAGAAGGCAGGAAGCCTACATATCTTTAACGATGGTTTTCTGCAATCTAAATTCAAAAGACCTGACGTGAACTTAACCGTTGCATACATTTGATGACATCAAAGCATGCAGGATGGAGCCTGAGAGATGTGTTAAGGAGGCTTTCACCCATCAGTAGCCTGCTGGAGTCCAGCTCCACAGAGTCACGACCAGCAGATCCAGCCCTCCACAGACTGGGAGAACAGCAGAGACACTGTGTGGGTGGGCTTTGAGCATGAAGCTGGTAGTGTCAGTCTAGTCACTTTAGAAATGAAGGTCTGTCTCCTAGGAAAGGAAATTAACCACAGTTAGCAGTAACTGATCTTCCGTTTTGGAAGCTTCCTTGGAGAAAGGGCACTGACGCTGCAAAAGCTCCAAGAGACGAAACACTGGTGGGTAAACGTGGTGCAATTCATGGCACTGCTGTCAGTGGGGATAAGCTTTACTCTCCAGGAGTGTGAAGACAGGTCACCGAGTTTTTAAATGAATTCTGCAGGTATTCAGTGAGGAGGAAAGCTGTTGTTGGTCATGCTGATGTGGGTAAGGATTTGGCTGGCCAGGTGGCCATCTGACAAAAAAAGGCAACTACCTCTTTTTTAAGAGTCCGTACATGCCTGGAAGATAGCTGCCAAGAAGGACTGAGGATTTTGCTTTTTACATGCCCACCTGAAGCCACCTGAGAATGTCAGTGTGATGAAATTACTGGTAATGTTATTCAGATACAAAGGAACTTCATTGTTTGTTTTTTTTAAATTGATAAAAGAAGCTATGAAAAACACTTTTTAGCACACACTTGGTAATTTGTTTCCGAAATCGGTGCAACGAGTGCAGAAAGCTGCCAGCGTATGTCTATTCAGTTAAAGAATCTCAACATTTTGATGCCAGCTCAGTGTGAGAAGACAACAGGGCCTTGCTTGTGCCCAAACGTGGATCTAGTGGATCAGCAGGCAGAGTGAGGCTAGAGACAAAGTCCTTTGCCAGGAATGCCTCCTGCCCAGAGAGCTTTTAGGAAGACGACAGTCTTTAAGGAGAGAGGATAGCTATTCTAGCTTACTACATTTGGAACATGTGCATTAGAATACCTGAGCAGAGATCTGTGCTAGTTCCTGTTACGTGGGGGAAAACATTAATTTAACTGCATATAGAAATTTTTAGACAAGTTTGGTTCAAGACAGAAAGTCATATATATTCCACTGGAATATATGAACTGTTTCTTCTGGTCTGAGCAAAGGTGTTCCTCCTCCTGTCCCCTCCAGAATTTCTCAGAACTGCATTACGGCAGTGACTTTCCCCTCGTTTCAGATGTATTTTCATGATAATGCACCTTTTATTTACACGTTTTTTTAAAGTTTCTCTTTTGTATTTTCTCATTAATTCTGAAAGATGACAGTATATTTACATTCCTGTTTGCTTCATGATGGCACATCTATGTCTTTCTTATGCTGCTCCTTTATTTTATTAAAAATAATTACATTTTGAAAAAATCATTGCTCCTCTGCATGTTTTTACTTGATCTTTTGCAGTTAGAGTTGAAGTCTCCTTCTGAGATGGCCAGATGTGAACTGACTTTCATCTAAAAACCATGTAGCCATCCTTGTGCATTTGAGGTGTATTATATATATATATAGTCAGTCCACTGCTGTCAGAATGCTTCTAACCTCTATTGCACCTGCTATATAGGTGATAGACTCATGCAAAATAAATTTGGTGTTTGCAAGATCTGTTGCCAAAGACTGATCACTCTGCAGTGCACTTGTGGTATGTTTGATGTTGCCGTCAAAATATTAAACATACTGATCATCTTTGTGCCCTGTGGCCCTGAAGGATTCTGGGATTCCCAACATGCCACTGTTTTTCACAGAAGCACTATGAATCAGCAGAAGGCTCAGATTTAGTTTAAAATGTTGGTAGTATTTTCATTAAGGGTGTAGATCATGGCATCTTCTAGTTTTATAGTTGCCAAGAACTTTCAGTAATATAATCTTGCTTCCATTTCCTTATAACTCTATCAAACTTCAATGGATACTAATAGTTAAAGTCATCTAACTGCAAGAGTTACGTTAGGGAAAAGATGTTATTCTAGACAAGGTTAGAAACAAGGAAAAACTTTTTTATTGAAAAGTTATGGAGGCCTTCACGCCTTAGTGTGGTAGATACTTTGCCTCGTCACCTTTTTTTTTTTTTTCTCCCTTAAATTTTGTGCTTGGTTCAAATGGATTTTGTGGAGACTCAGTAGATTTTGGCTATTAGAATTTTTAGGCATGCTCCATAATTTAGGCTCATTTCACGTGTTATGTTTTTTTTTCCTTACTGGCAGGTCTGCTGTGATACTAGGCATCAGAAATGAGGAAGAAGAACCTCTTTCTCTTTTGCCCCATGTGTTAATGCCGCCTTCTGGGTGTTGATAGAGGTTTTAGTCCAGTCAGTCTGTTTGATTGTCTGTGTTGCAAGCTCATATAACAAACATGCACGAACAGTTAATTTGCCAAAGAATCTTATCCATGCCACATTTAGGACACAAATGGATCACACTAGAGACACTAGATTTTGCAAATATGCAGTGTAATGTGCAAACTGCAACTGGGTCCTTCCCTTGCAAGGAAAACCACTTAAGCACTGTTTGCTGTTTGTATAATTGGGATTCTACTGTTTAAGTACTGTGTACCTTTAATAAAAAAAAAAAAAGAGGTGGCCCCAAAGAGCTTATAATGTGATGTAAGCAACTGAAGAGAAAGAGCAGAATAATACATGGTTGCATTCAGGATAATAAGCAGTTGTTCACAGTATTTACTACCAAAACGTTGTCCAGGGTCTTGTATGGGATGACAGCGGAAAGATTGTTATTCAGAAAAGATTGGAAGAAAGACAATGCAGTTACAAGGAATGGTCATTCATCTGGGGAGGAGCTATACCCGACCCCACCCTCGAATTTGCAAAAATTCATGTTTCCCTAAAGATTTACGTCAGGAGTCAAAATCTGTATGTGCTGGCTTGTGTTTCTGAAAGTAGTAATTCCTTCTCTATGGGGATTATTATGGTAAGTTTGAATAGCTTTAAATGGATTCCTTGGATGCTTTGGAACGTTGTTTATGTCATGGTTGTCTGTTCCAAAACATAAAGCCCATTAATGCTGCAATATGAAAGAAAATGCATATTTTCTGAAAGTCCAGACAATTGTTGGTTTAGGATGCTGTCTTCTCTATAAGTTATTGTCAGAGGCACATAGGCGTTGTCCAGAGGATAATGTGCCAGATATATTGATAGTGTTGCCAAAATTTCTCATAGCGTGACCAGATTACCTTTTTGACTCCATCAAACCTAGTCTAGTAGTGTTACTTTTTTATAGAGTGTCTCTGTCTGTGTATGGGTTGTTCTAGCTTATAGTGTTGGAAAGAAGAATATAAATTGTATGTGAATGCTTATTTTGCATGCCTGACTAAGACTCCTACAGACAGCAAGACTCCACTAAACTCTTAGCTTTGGCAGTTTAAAGAACCAGAGAAGTCTGTTTAACAAAGGTTGTATTTTTTTTCTTTAACAGAAAAAAAGCAAGTTTGGGTCACACTTTCTCTGTACAATTCAGTCTTCTCATTCCTTTTCATTTTCCTACTCAAATATTTGCATTTGTGCTGTTTAAATCCTTGAATGACAACAAATCTGTTTAATTTTGCATTTTTTATGAAAAAAGGTGCATTTTATTTTTGTTAGAAATAAAAGTTTAATACAAAAGGGCCAAAGCAGAGATGTATGCATTTGAAAATACTACTTGATCTTCAGCCTTAGGCTATAGTTTCAGCTGTACTTTAAGCAAACACTGCAACTAAAAAAAGCATTTCTTTGCCATCTTCCCAGCGCCCCCCCCCC